>JAVQJF010027320.1:0-22111 GCA_036023855.1 Gadopsis marmoratus | reverse complement strand
GTTGGGTCTGTACATATAGAGTTGGCTTGGACTTGCTCTATATTAACAAGTGCTATGAGATAACTTTGTTATGATATAGCGCTATATAAATAAAATTGAATTGAATTGAATTGAAAACAAATTGAGTATGTAAGCAAAACATGATTAAACTGGAAAATTAGGTAATTACTTGTGCATACTTTTGGGAAAGCATTTATTTGGAGGAAATGACAAAAATATTCTATTGTACGATATAAAAGATTACTACCTCCTGATGGGATTATTTGTAAAATATAAAAATACAGCACTTTTGGGAGAAAATTCACGCCTTATATTGAATAAATGTTTGCTAATCATGTGGAAATGCTTGAGTAATGTCAGATACAAGGTTGAAATACACGCGGTGTTGAAAGAAAGGTTTAAAAATGACAAAGTATCTTTTATGAAGGCAGTTTATCTCACTGGCACACACACTCAAATCACCGCATAAAGAAAGCCCTCTGCCACAAAATATTAATGGCTGTCTTAGTTATTTTGTTGACTGTGAGCTTTATTCTGAAGCCATGCACGCAAGAGCTGCTGAAGTGTGTGAAATACAGGGATTAGCAACATGATTTGATTGACATGTTTACAATAGAGCAGGTGCATCAAATGTTGATTCTGTAATTGATTTAATTCAGTGTCCACACCCATCCCAAAGTAACAACTTTGATCCACCTTTTCCAAACTGTCAGGACATCGAGGACTTTGAACTGCGCCGCACATGGGAATAGTGCAGGGAAGGATATCCTATAATCAGGAAGGGGCTGGCTATTATGGTCAGATACTTTAGGAACATGTTGTATGATCTAACAATGACAAACTATATTTATATAGAACCTTCCAAGACACAGTTGCAAAGTACTTTATGGTGATAAATCAGGCAGAAAATTATACAAATAACTCTCAATTCTATTTGATAAAAAGGTTGGAATAAACAAAAATATCAGATAAAGCACATTAAAACAAAAGAAATCATAGGGATAATATAAATAAAGGTTGTTACAAAATTAAATGTTGAATTGGAAAGCCTCAGATCCTCAGGCAGGGAGTTCCAAAGCTGAGGGACCCTGACTACAAAATCTCAGTCACCTTAAAAGCCTGGTTGCACCAAAAGGTAGTAAACAAAGTCAAAATCATCATCGCAAAATATTTGGTACTAGAAGCTTTGTGACACAGTGACTACACAAAGGCAGGGCTGGACTGGGTTAAAAAAACGGCCCTGGCGTTTTGGCCCAGACCGGCCCACCACGATTGCTCACACACCACCTATCATTGTGATCTCCTGACAATGTATACCAACCGTGCCACTCCCTAAAAGCACTATAGCTGTGAAATGAGTATGTCAGGTAAAGATAAAAGTTGTTTTTTTAATCAAAGTAATACAGTAAGTAGTAAGACGCGTAAAATTATAATGATCAATGATCTTTTATTTTTTACGTGTGACTTAAAATGTAAATTACCAAACTGTGAATATGTCACTATACATGTAATTAAAACAGAATTGTGGACGCTGCCAGATATTTACTTAATCTTTTAACTTTTATTTTACATTGATTGGGGCGGCTGTGGCTGAGGGGTTGTGCGGTCGTCCATTAACCCCAGGGTTGGTGGTTCAATCCCAGCCCCTGCTGTCCACATGTCGAAGTGTCCCTGGGCAAGACCCTGAACCCCATGTTGCCCCCGGTGGAGGCCAGCATGGCAACTGTGTCCCCATCGGTGGGTGAATTAGACTACTGTTCTAACTTAGATTACTGTTACAGTGCTTTGGGAACTGGTTCGGTTGAAAAGCGCTATATAAGAAAGAATCCATTTACCATTGATTGTAATCTCTTTTTATGAATTATTTAAATAAACAAAATTACATCATCATGGCAGCCATTTTACATGCAGTAAGAAAAAGATAATACATTACATAATGTACATTCATCTTAAATATTATAGAAATATTACTGTCACAGTACTATCTAGAATTTTAGCATGAAACCCTGTATCCTGTATCATAAATACACGACTGGCATTTGTAACAAACCAAACAGCTTGAAAAGATTCAACAAGTTATGATGATTTGAATTGTGGAAAGACCTCCTGCCTCCAAAGACATGGGTTACATGCATTCGGAGATGCGGTACCAATATGGCGCATCACTACAATAAATAGCAGTGGCCAATGAGGTAGCCTGCAGAGACAGAGATGCATCACGTCATACTCTGAAAACCACACCCACCAGAGTGGAAAAGAATCTGCGCCACAAACAATATGCAGCTAAGGGCTGAAACGCTAACAATATGCCTGTAGCTAGCTAAAAACTACATTTGTCAAAGGAATGGTTTAGTATTGTATGTCTACCAGAGAGGACAACTCAATATCGTTATTATTGTAAGTTACTGTAGTTAGCTATGGCACACAAATATAATACAGTATAGCTTTCTGATTCAGCCACATTCCGCTATATAAGTGATTTATTGTGAAAAAGTTTTGACTTAATTTACAGCAGTATAGTTAATCTAAAACTGACATTTGGATGTTTGACTAACCTGTGACAAAATGCTTACTGCACACATAGACATACTGAGTGTCAGGATCCCACAGTGTTCCCCTTCTTCCTGCTGATGTCTATATCTACTTTTGTCTTCTTAAAAGCTCAGGTTTTCGGTTCGGAAGCTCATAATAATTTAGCTCTGGCTTTTTTACCCTGCTGCTAGGGCATCCCACCACACAGCAGCTTTTAGCCATGTTTCTGTTGTTTGTTAGAGGAACAAAATGACAAGGAGGCACCTTCACAAAATACAAAGTCAATGGAGAGTGATTAATTGTTTTCTCCTCAGGTGTGGGCGAGACTTAAATGCGTTTTGAGCCTAAAGGGGGCAGGTTGTAAAGTTATGATTGGGCCAGCCCAATGTCAATAATTTAATAAATGATGGGCAGATCTAACTGTTTTATGGGCCAGTCAGATGAAAAAAGTCAGCCCAAAGGCACGTCGACCCACTGGGAAAATGCCAGTGTGCCAGATGGCCAGTCCAGCCCTGCACAGGGCTAGTTGGTAATCTACTGTAGCTGACAAGCTAACAGCAGCTGTCTGCTGCATTTTATTGGTGATGATGAACTGATGATGTGAACTTGTTTTTTGGTTTAAAAAAGACTAAAGGACTCCTGCAGTGTGGGAAATGCGATTATTTCTGATGTATTTTAATTTAGCTGGAGAAATCTTGGAGAGCTGGAGAAAACACTTGATTTCTGAGAGACAAGATATTACATAATGTAAATTGACTTGTTCACTGTTTTTAACGTAACATAGATTTTAGTGTTGTCAGCATAACAATTGCACTTAATGTATATAATTTGTATATAATATGTCCTGGTGGAAGCATTTAAACAGACAACAAAAGAAGGCCAAGGATGGAGCCTTGTGGTACACCATGGTTCAGGCGGAGGCATCAGCAACAACTACTGAAACAGTTTGACTAATATGATTTAAACCTGTCCAATTTAGCTTCCCAGATAGCAACCCATTTAAACCATTGATGTGCCAGTGTTTGTGGTCAGACAGGAATTTTTCACTTCAATGATGAATAATCAAGATAGAGCTGACTGACTTTGATCAAAATCTGACTCATAGCACAAGTCTTTGGCATAAAAACACAAAGGTCCTGCAGTTTGCCAAAGTACTGAGCAAACAGTAATTTTCCTACTGCTTAGTTGTGCTAAGTTTTGGTTATGCTAAGCTGCTTTCTTAGTAATTTTCATTTATGTAATATTTCTCTTTTAAGACCTTGTTAATACTGACGCTCTCCATCCAATCTGACTGAACTGGAGCTATTTTGCAAAGAAGAATGGGCAAAAATTGCATTCTCTAGATGTACAAAGCTAGTAGAGACATACCCCAAAAGACTTGCGAAAGGTTGTTCGAACAAAGTATTGACTCAGGGGGGCTGAATATATATGCCACACTTTTCAGATATTTATTTGTAAAAAGTCTTCAACACCACGTATCATTTTCCTTCCACATCACAATTATACTCTACTTGGTGTTGGTCTATCACAAAAAATCCCAATAAAATACATTTAAGTTTGTGCTTGTAATGTCACAAAAAGTATAAATGGTCAAAGCTCCTCTGTAGATTTACTTGACAGGCCAAATTAAGGGCAAAAGGGGATGAGAGGGGGTTATTTTCTAAGTCAAAACTTTAACATAAAGGTGGTTCCTATTATGGCTGAGTCTGGAATGGAGAGGAGATTGGGGGAAAAAATGATCTTGGCTCCTTGGAATATAAATTGATGTTTCCTGCTTGGCTGTCTTTCCATAAAAGCTCTCTCTCTGTCTGCAACTTCCTTGTTTGTACTCTTGATGTTTATCTCTTGTTCTCACTCTCGCTTGTGTTCACTTTGTTCTCCTACCCGCCTCCTCTCTTTGCTGCTGCCTCAGCTGCAGTACATATGATTCCTCGGTCTTTGTGATAAGTTGATTTTGTAATTTGCTGCATTTTCAAAGCCATTATTATAGCTTGTTTAAATTTTGAAGCAGACTCCTGGCCTCACCATGTTAGAAGACAATTACTAGGAAGCCCATTTTGTGGAGCCCTGTCTGGTTCTGTTAGGAAACAGAATAATAAATCATGGTGGAGGCAGACCAAGTGGATAATAGCTGGAGTCTTGCATATACGCACTTTTTCCCTATCTTCTCACAAACACACACAGATGGTGTAATAGCTGGTGATTTTAGTGCTCTGAAGAGCATGAAATACATTGTCCCTCTTATCCGTTATCCAATTTAGTCATTTTACATCATAAATTGAATGAAGCAAAGAAGGCTGTTCAATAGGCTGTTCAATACTGTGTTTTGGAAAATGATACTGATCTTGGTATTTCAGAGTTAAAAAGTGCAATCGACCCTTATTTATTTCTTAACAAAAGCACAATGTTTTATAAGGATCCTGGAGTGTGGTTATTGGTGACAATATTTTTAAATGATCTCAAACATATTTCTGGCATTTCTGCACCCATAATATTGGCCCAGACAATAAGACTTTGCAACAGCTCTAAAGCTAAATGTTAAGTAAGCAAAGTCTGGACATTTTGTAGAAATGTTTGGAAAATGTCCTATGGTGCAGTAGTAGCAAAGCTTTCTGCAGTAGCAGAGCCACTTCTTTTTTTAGCTGCACTAGCCTCATGGCTCTAGGCATGGCAATGTCAGTTGTTTGGTACCCACCACTTTGATCGAGTTTGAAGTGTTTCAACAACTATGGAATGGATTGCCATGACATTTTCTGCAGACATTCATGGTCTGCAGACAGACTTGTGAAGAAGTTTTAGTTTCACTTTAGACTATCAAATTAAAATTTAACAATATATATACAGAACTGTGCAAAAGGTTTACGCAGGTATGAAAAAATGCTGTAAACTAAGAATGCTTTCAAAAATGGAAGTGTTAATAGTTTCATCAATTAACAAAATGCAGTGAATAAACAGAAGAGAAATCTAAATCTAATCTATATTTGGTGTCACCACCCTTTGCCTTCAAAACAGCATCAATTCTTCTAGGTACACTTGCACATGTTTTGAAGGAACTGGACTGGTAGGTTGTTCCAAACATCTTGGAGAACTAACCATAGATCTTCTGTGGATGTAGGCTTCCTCAAATCCTTATGTCTCTTCATGTAATCCCAGACAGACTAGATGATGTTGAGATCAGGGCTCTGTGGGGGCCATACCATCACATCCAGGACTTCTTGTTCTTAATGATATTGGTATGTTTGGGGTCGTTGTCCTGCTGCAGAATAATTTTGGGGCCAATCATACACCTCCCTGATGGTATTGCATGATGGATAAGTATCTGCCTGTATTTCTCAGCATTGAGGACACCATTAATCCTGACCAAATCTTCAACTCCATTTGCAGAAATGCAGTCCCAAACTTGCAAGGAACCTCCACTATACTTCACTGTTGCCTGCAGACACTCATTATTGTACCGCTCTCCAGCACTTCAGCGAACAAACTGCTTTCTGCTACAGCCAAATATGTCAAATTTTGACTCATCAGTCCAGAACACCTGCTGCCATTTTCCTCACCCCAGCTCTTATGTTTCGTGCATAAATGAGTCGCTTGGTCTTGTTTCCATGTCGAGCTATGGCTTTTTGGCTGCAACTCTTCCATGAAGACCACTTCTGGCCAGACCTCTAGAGACAGTAGATGGGTGTACCTGGGTCTCACTAGTTTCTGCCAGTTCTGAGCTGATGGCACTGCTGGACATCTTCCGATTTCGAAGGGAAATAAGCTTTATGTGTTTTTCATCTCTGCTGTTTCCTTGACCAACCACTGCGTCTACGATCCTCAACGTTGCCTGTTTCTATGCAAGTGTATCTATAGGAAGTGATGCTGTTTTGAAGGCAAAGGGTAGTAACACCAAATATTGATTTGATTTAGCTTTTTCTTTTGTTCGCTCACTTATCATTTTGTTTATTGATGAAACTAAACTATTAGCACTTCCATTTTTGAAAGCATTCTTAGTTTATAGCATTTTTTAACACCTGCCTAAAACCTTTGCACAGTATATATTATATATATATATTTATTTTAATAACAAAACATCGGTCTTATTTAATTTAAAGAAGTATCTGAAGGCACCAAAAGGCATTACATGGATGATCGTGGTACTTTCTAATCACTGAACATGTAAACTGACCAACTGTCCCATCTCATACACCCCTGCTGTATTCCTGTCACATATCCATCCTGCTACATCCCCAATGCGGCAGAATCCGTCTAGGAACAGAGGCTGTTTTTTCTCCTTTGGGACAGGCTGGTGCCAGAGTGAGCACTGTGGGTAAACCTCTCACCCCCACCACCTCAGCAAACAAACCACAAACATACCCGCTGGGGCCCCAGGCACCAACACAACCACCAGCCCCAGCCCCTCAGTCTGCCCCAGTCAGCTGGCTGTCTCTCTCTGGGTGTGTGTGATTGTTTGGGGTGTGTAAAATAACCTAAACAAAAAAACGTGAATGTCTGTACAATAATTTTGCTAAAATATCACAAGTTAAAGACTTGGACTATGGACCTTTCTGTTGAACAGGTGTCACCATGTTTGTCATAGCTGCTCAATGAGGCTGTGCTTTGCCACAGCAGAGCTTTGAGCTAAATGCTAAAAAAAGTATGGAAACATACTCACAAGGACAATGACAAGCAATATTTGCACCGTCTTAGTTTAGGCTACATTCACATTAATACATTTTTGTTTTAAAATGCATAACTTTTGCTACGCCTAGCATCCCCCCTACTGCGGCATTTTCAAATCCCTAAAATTAGACCTTTTAAAATGCTACTGACCTCGTTTTAGTTTGAAAACTCCGGGATTGGGTTAAATGAGGACGGACGGAAACAGAGACATTCTAAAACGATGCAGACACCCACATTTGCTTCTTGACTGGGTCTTTTCAGCCATGATGTGTCCTTCCCTGATTCGTCATGTCAAAACAAACAACACCAGTCTTGACTACATTTGATTCAACATGGATAATGAATTACAACACTTACTTTCAATAACAGTTCCACCTGGTCGTCGGTCCAAGCAGAGAAATCTGCTCTTATTTTTCTCCATTGCTGTTCTTCATTTGTAGTATTTTCTGCAACCAACCACAGAGTAGACAATCTGCTTCCTGTTTGACACGTGCATGCCTGGTGGTAAAAGGTCATGTGATGTGTGTTTTCAGGAAAGTAGTATGGATGGAGATTATATCTGAAACAGTGATAATACGCTTGTGTGTACGGAAATCATTTTAGTGTTAAAATGATGTTTTAAAATGAAAACGTGTTGTTGTGGATAGCATGCTAAAATTGACTAATTAGCACTAAACACAAAGTGCAGCTGAGACTGATAGGAATGTCCTTAGCTTTGTAGCTATTTGGTCACAAACCAAAGTATTGAACAAACTTAAATTTTGACGTCATGATTGGATCAACAAAGTCATTTGGATTCATCCTCTGGGGACCATAAATGTCTGTACAAAATGCCATAGCAGTTCATCCGATAGTTGCTGAGATACTGTATTTCATCCTGGACCAAAGTGGTGGACCGACCAACATTGCAACCCATGTCACTAGCTAATGGAAAATAATGTATTTTTGCTGTGTCTAAACTCCCCAGTTTACAGCTAAACTAAGAGCATCTTGCTCAGCTCTGTGGTTAAATAAAAGCTGAACTACAGCAACCCATTATAAGCATACATACCATGCCATGCCATTCATGAGTATCTGTATCCACAGTGTGGATATGTCAAGCCTTTATAGCAGTTTCATTTAAATTATGTAAAACTGGTAACATGCCCTCTGTTATCAAAATGTATGGTAGAGGTTTGTTTAGTCTTACTTCTCAGCACTATTTCAGGGTGGGTCTAGTCAGCGTCTTTATAGTATATTACAGAAGACAAATAAAGTGTAATTATGCATCTCAGTTTAAAGGCCACCAACAGTGATGTCAACACACAGTAAATATGTTTTGCTTATTTAGTTTTTCTTAAAGTTCTTAATTTATACCCAAAAAATAAGTACAGAAATGTTCCAACTTTGATATTTATTGCTATACTATTCTGAATGCTGATTCAGCTGTCTCCCGAGTTAGCAAGGTTTAAGGGAGGATGCTTTTGCAGAGAAGCTATTTTCAAATGTGGTCTTGGTTTGGATTGTAATATGATGGCATCTTACACACAGTTCCCTTTCTTCACTGAGTGTGAATTGTGCATTGTACCTGTATATGTCACAACTGGCAAAGAGATGCTACAAATGGTGATTAGCTCTAACAAAAGGGGAGGATAATTAATAGAAATGACTCCTGACAGTTGCTCAACACCATTTCTTGTCAAATCAGCACAGGAAAACACTCCCAGGGCAGCACACATCAGCAATGAGCAGCAGGAAATGAAGCAACACATGTATGGTTGCAGTAAATGCCTGAGGAGAATCCGGGGACGGTACTTCCTGAGGAACAAAGAATACCAAAGTTCACTCGACCTTTTAATAGCTTTAATACAAAGTTAGTACTTTTGAGTCAATAAGTTCCTGACATTTAATCAAAGGAATAGGCTAAACAATTAGACAGGTTTTCTACACACACACACACAGTTCATGTCATGTATGACACAGGTGGGCGTGCAGCCAGAAGCAGACATCACACCCACACTCCAGTGCCTGGGGGGTGAGAGAGTGAGGATGGGTTTTGGAAACTAATGTTCGCTTGGCCTGGCTAATGAAGCATGTAATACACAGCCCTGGGAATGCAGAACAAGCATGATTCATGCAGCAATTAAACTGTGTTCCCACATCTACTGGAAAAAACTCACACTGGGTCTCAGAAAAAGCCAAAAATGTGTCAGAGAAAAACTATGTGCAAAAAATCTATAGGCAAGTATGGAGTTGATGTTGAGTGCATTTACAGCAACAAGGTGGAGTGGAAATGGGTCAATAACAACTGCTTTGTGTTTGTTTTAGGCTATTAGATGGGAGTTGCCATGCTGAAGAACAAACTGAGTGCCAAAAGGCTAGAGAACCATCTGAAAAGCATTTCAAAGCCAATTAATATATTTTCTGCACTTACCTAATGCTAACATGTCATTCAATTGGAGAGAAAGTAAAATCAATTTTTACACTACTTTTTGACACCATGCTGTGTTTTGAAATTTAAGTTTTTATTGTTTTTAAAGACACAGCTGGAGAAACATCTAGTACTATCATCCAAGTTCATTAGCAAACTACCTGCCAAACTAATGACTAATGATAGCATTCTAACACTCTAAAATTAGACTTACAGTATATAATATGATATAATCTGGTAAACATATCTGTTTAACATCACCATGTTAGCATTGTTGCTGTAATCATGTTAGCATACTAATGTGACTATTTAGCTCAAAGCAATGCAGTGCCTGAGTACAGTTTAGCCTCACAGAGGTAGCATGGCTGTAGACTCTTAGTGTTGTTATTTATGAAGCTTCATTTTTAATTCCACACCATGTCTTCTAGATGAAAGTCATGTGATCAAGATAGAAATCACCGAAAATATTACAATTCATCCTCTGAGGTGTACCAAATTTCACTGTAATCCATATAGTAGTTAGATCATTCATTAAAAAACAACAAATGCCAACCTCATAGTGGCACTAGAGGAAAAGTCAGGGGATCACTAAAGTCAGCATGATACATCCTCTGGGGACCATGAATGTATGTAAAACATGTTGATCCAATAGTTGTCAAGATATTTCAATTCAATTTTATTTATATAGCGCTATATCATAACAGAGTTATCTCATAGCACTTGTTAATATGGAGCAAATCTAGACCAACTCTATATGTATAGACCCAACAATTCCACCATGAACAAGTGCTAGGCGACAGAGGCAAGGAAAAACTGCCTTTTAACAGGCAGAAACCTCAAGCAGAACTAGGCTCTTGGTGGGCGGTCATCTGCCTCAATCGGTTGGGTAGAGAGAGAAAAAAAAGATGGGGGGGTAGAGTGAGAGCAGGCTGAAAGAGAACACACAGTAGCACAGTACAATTCCACATGTAAAGCAATGGCAGTTACAATGTTACAGATGTTAAACAAACAACCAATAGTATTAGCAGTAGAACAACAGCTACACTAATAATAACAGTATCAGCAGCAGGCGGTCAGCATAGACTCGATCAGAACCATGCACATCCAGACTCCACAGAACCAGATCTCGAAGAGCCAGACTCCACAATGAGAGATAGAGAGTGAGAGAGTGTGAGTGTGAGAGAGATAGAGTGTGAGTGTGAGGGAGAGAGATAGAGAGAGAGTGTGAGAGAGAGTGCTCAGTGCATCATGGGATGTCTTCCGGCAGTCTAGGCCTATAGCAGCATAACTAAGGGGGGCTCAGGACTCACCTGAGTCAGCCCTGCTATAAACTTTATCAAAGAGGAAAGTATTCAGCCTACTCTTAAATGTGAGGAGGGTGTCTGTTTCCCATACACAGACTGGAAGCTGGTTCCACAGGAAAGGAGCTTGTTCAGGATGAAGATGGTGGGCCAACTAACAGACCGACAGATGTTGCCATCCCTAGAAATAAATAAGTAGCAGGTACAAAGTGGAAGACCCAGTCAACAATGAAAAAGAAAAACAAAAAAAGGTCCCAGGACTAATAGGATGTCTACCATTGTATTTACTTAATCTCATCATTTGGATCTTTAGCTATTTTCCAACTCCTTAAATATATTCTGGAGGCTTGATATATGTTTGGTCTTTGAGATCTGTCCCCTAATAATTATAAATTAGTAGTCAAAGACAATGCTGAGCCAAGCCATCCACCCACCCAGGGTGTATTGTACATTCCCATATACAGTGAAGAAATGTTTCCATTTTCATTCTGCACTTTTCAATGAACCCATGTCAGTCTGATTTTAGTTTGATAATATCTATGTAATACAGTCTCTTATATTGTGTAAACTTCCCCTTTTCTTACTTTACAAATGTACCACATTCTGCCATGATATTCAAACACTTCTCATGTTCAAATTGTTTTCACAGATAGCGATCTAACATTAGATGAGTCATTTGCAAAATTGAAGGGAAACTTTTTGGCATTCCTACGGCAAGTTCCATCACCACAACTTCACCATGATGGGGATTTCAAACCTGAATTCAGCAGATCTGTTTTCAAAAAACAGGGACGTATCTAGTTCCACTGAGAAAACCCAACAGGCCAGATAGATCAAGTCTAGCAATAATGAGGGGAGTTTTTCAAGTGTAGCAACAGCAGGAGTCTTTTGAGAGAAAATATTATGATTGCATTAGATGAGCTGGCAGTCCAGAGTCAGTACTTCTCTGTGGTTTTTGTTGCTTCGTGACCAAGCCTGTTTACAATCCCAATCCTGGCTTCAACTGCAAGTCAACAGCATGATGTAAACAAAGGTTCTGCAATTCAAACCGGCATGGCGTTTATTCAGCCAGCTCACTGTGTATTGTTCCTGAGCAATTACACAACCATCCTGTGTAGGACACAATGGAACCAACACAAACAGAAACCTGATATCCCTTTGAGTGGTTGACTGTCCATTCAGGCTGAGACAGCAAGAGGGAGGGTGTGTTCATATGTGTGAGGAGAGTGTGTGAGTCCAGAACAAGCATTTTTCAGCTCAACATCCACAAATGACCCATTTTCCTTGAAAGGAATGAAGGACTATCTTTTCCACCAGCTATTAGCTGCAATGGCTTCAGTTTTATGATTACTTGGTGGAAAATGATATGGGTGCATAATGGATTATTGATAATTGATTTTTCCAAATTACGGTGATCCTTGGCAGTTATGGGTCAGCTTTATTACCTATTATTTCTTTAATGATTTTTCATTCATGTTTTCTTAAAATTTAAGCTTCAACTTTCATTATTGACCTTGTAAAAACCCATGTTTGACATACAAAATCCTCTCTGATATCATTTATTCGGGTGTTTCTCCCATTGCTTTGATCTATCTTCCCCAACTGCCACCTGAGTTTATGATGCTCATGTCCTAGGAGCTGCATTTCATTTAGTAAACTGTTGCTCAGATTGATGAAAATGCAGTGTTTTGTCATCAAACAGCGAAACCTCCTGTGATAGACAACTGTAGCTCGTCCAGTGCAGCTAACTAGCAGTGCTCTTAGTAGTGTTAGTCAGCAGGCAGCCAGAGGAGGGACCCCATAACCCAATCATGAAAAAGTGACCACAACAAAAATCCCACAACCAGCAACAAAGCTGATATGAGCAATATTGTTGTGACTGAATAAGCAACCTTCTTTATGCATTTCCTGTGGTCATGTCTTTGTTGCTGTGTTGCATGTTTGTCCAGACGTGAGCGGTGTAGTCTTTCCTCGGGTTATTCTGGCATAATCTTTCAGTTTTCTGAGTTATCTAAAGTTGACTGTTCTGCATCTGCCTGCCTTCTGTCTGCACTTGGGTCCTATCTATCAATCCCATCAGAATCCCTTGTCAGACATGCACCCCTTTATGTTTACAATTTGATGGCAATCTTACTAGACTTCACTATTAATTATATTACAAGGGTTATGGGGTTAAAGATGCCCTCTTGCAATAATAATCTGACCAACAGTCCCTCCATGTATTTACAATGCTCATTAATATCCAGCAACATGCTCTACATACTACATATGAGCAAATACTCCTAAATTAATGGCCTGTCATTAAATGCTTGTGCACTGTCATAAACATGTATCAGTATTTACGCTGTTAGAAGCGGTAGGTGAGAGTCCTCCTGGCTTATTATGGTCATTAAAGAGGTACTGCACACTTAAGTGTATCTTTTGCACTGTGAACTAAATTATATGACTGTACTGTGATGAAACACATTAATGCTGCTGTTAATATTGACATTTCTTACCAAACTGGTAACATGCCATCTATTGTTATAAATGGTAAATGGACTCTTAGTTACATAGCGCCCCCTGTCTCTGTCCCACCTTTCAGCTGTCACTAAATTATAAAGGCAAAAATGCAAAACAAATATCATGAAAAACAAAATAATGGTGCCACCCATGTTGAGATATACTGTAAATGTTGTTAAATTTTTAACAACATTTACTGCAAACAAATCTGCTCAAGATGATTTAATGATTTTTTTATGGAATCTACAGGTGAGCCCACAAACAAAACACAAATTGCATGCAATTGAGCCCATCTGCACCACTGCAGTCACAATACAGTGGGTTATTTGTCAGAGACGCCGAAATGTAAACCAGTTTGGTGCATGGCAGCTCCTTCTCTAAGTTTGTCTCAGATATGGGTTTGACTTGGAGGCAGTTATAGGTTTGTCTTTGGGCTTTTACTCAGACAAACCACATGATACATTGCTCAGGGTGCCTGCCTGCCAATATGCGTTTCATTTAAAAGTTTATGTGTTTAGGAGGAACAGCAGGAGCGGCAGTGTCATGCTCAGCTTATCTCACCATGAGCGGTGGGACACTCAGCTCTAAAGTGCTCTCCCGACCACACTATTGCACCCAATATATTTTCAGACACTGTGGCTTCTTCAGAAAAGTATGAAGTGATAGGAGTGGTACAAAAAAGAATAAATCTGTAAAATAATAAGACAATAAATGTGGAAATATAAAGAGAAATAAATAAAATAATAAATATATATAATGACAATAAAATATAAATTATCTTTATAATTATAATAATTTCCTTATTCTTTTCCCTTTTGTTTTTGCTATTTCCACATTGCTTTTGCTTTTCCCTTATAGAGCCAAGCGGTCAATCAAATGGCTTTGGGCGGGCCTTTGTGCCCAGGCTGAGTAATACATTTATGCATACATGAATCCTTTTTAGCATGGACAACAGGAAATAGATTTGACACACGGCGGTTAGCATGCCACCGTAAAAGGAGGGAACAGTGGTTTGAATCGGTGAAGGAACAGGAAAGAAGAAGGCATTGTTACCTAATGTGTACGCCGGTGTTCTGGTTTAACTGGTGTTGAATTAACTGGTGATATTCCTGTGTGCTCTGGTCATGATGGCAATGTCAGGATGCTTAATGTAAGGCTATGACATAGGTGACTGTGTCGATGCCTGTTCAAAACACTAAAAACGTCAACTAAAAGATTACTAAATGTCCATGTTGTCAATCTTATATTTCTACTATATATTGTTATTAACTTGATGTCGAGTCGATTTGAGGGCACTTTATACTTTCAGGCAGCCTGTAAGTGAGACACAGTCTGTTTACAGCTCGAATGCATTGATACGCCCAGATTAACATGCGAAAATGTATGAAATTGAAATGTGCGTTTGTAATATTTCCGTTACAGAGTGCACCACATGAAGTCTGTGCCATCCCTCCACAGAGACTATTCCTGCATTACATGTACTAAATAAAATAAAAATAATTACTATCATTGTTGAGTTTCCTTCTGTCAGAGTAATGAGTAAGTCCTACACATTTGCATTGTGTATTTGACCTTAACATATGTTTACATGTAACATTCTAACACTTTTTTTTATTCAAACCAGAGCTGGCATGTGTTGATTTTGGTGGATCAGTTAGCCAGTATTTCCAGGGTTATTGTAGGAGCAGACATGACCAAGGCTTTAAAACAAAGAGTGAAAATGTGTGAGTCAGTTATCAGCTCTAGGTGAGTTATGCGAGGCCTCCAGACAGCCTCGTATTGATGTGAAAGTGTTACCCCCTTCTCGGTGACCCTGGAGCAAAGGTTGGGGGGTGAGGCGGGGCACGCCGAGGGCCCAGGGTGTGATGGTTATCTCTGGGGTAGAGTTACAGCACGCAGTAAGAGCGTTGGAGGGTGGTGGACATTGGGAGTCGCCCCCTTCACCCTCAGAAGGGGCCACTGTTTGTCCTGGGGTCCCTGCTTTCTGCCCGACCTCTCAAATAACCTCCCCACCGCACTACCGCATTCTGCTCCAGGGAGAAGATGAATCTACACCAACTGCTGCTGCCTCCACCAGTCCCCCGGCGTCGCTTGTCTTGCACAAACACACTCAAGCAAGTACAGATTCAGTCTTGAATTAAAATCTAAAATCAATTTAATTTCCAAGTGCAGACTTACCATTGGGAGTGCACTGAGTGCAACGACTTACTTTTACTTAAAGGGGAACGCCACTGATTTTGCACATCAAATTCTGTTTACAGGTGTTACAAGGGAGTACTACTGCAGATGTGGAAAAATTGTATAACTCCTTTTATGGATCCAGGGGGAGCTGCTCAATGTCTGATCATTTCCTTCAAGACGCAATTCATCAGCATCGTCTCTGCTTGAGGCTAGAGGCTCCAGGCTATATTAGCTGCTGGTAGCATAACACACCGATTTCCAAGCAAACTGTCAACGGTCGAGTTGCATTGTAGGTAGTGTAGCCGCCAGGTTTTGACAAGGAAGAAGAATGTGTGGAATAAAAAATTCTGCTGCATCGATTTTTATCTTTCTTTTTTTTAATCTGTCCATTGACGTTCAGGGTTCATACAGATAAATATTCAAGCACTTTTCAAGCAAGTTCAAGGTTCCTAAACCAAATGTTTCCAGACCCTTGAAGTCTGTATCATCACACCTAAATTGTTGCTATAAATGCCAGCAGACAACAAACAAATATGACAACGGGATAATTTCATTGCAAAGAACACCAGGTTATGTTGAAAATCAAGCTTTTTCCATTGAAAAAGCATATTCCTAACCTTGAAAACAAAAGGTTAATATTAAACATTTTCCAAACTTTCAAGACTCTGTATGAACCCGGATACCTGGATCGGCATACCAGCTGAAAAGGCATACCAGCTGAATATGCCAATGTTGTGTGCAGCACACTCTGATAGACAGAGCATGTGGGGGCCTGTCCGGATGGCCAGTAGTCAGCAGCTTTGTCCTTATCCTGAAAGCGATATGTTATCTCCTCTCCCATCACAGCTCTCCTGAAAGCAAACTGTTATCTGCTGGAAAGAAGGGGGGGGGTCAGGCAAGGAGCAAATCTGTATGTGTTATGTGTGTAAGAGCACACGGACAGGAACTTCATATGTACTTTATATCTGTATATCTGTGTTGTAATTAAAATTTTAGGTGTGCCCACTTTTCAGTTTGTAGCTTTGTTCCATTTGATAACTGCAGCTTCCGGGGCCTACCACAGTAGTGCTTTGGCCTGTGTGTGATTGTAGTTTTTTTTTTACTGTTTTGGATCAAGAGAAAGACATTATTCCATAAAGCTACTTTCAGTGAAAATGCCAAACATGATTTACAAAATGCTATTTTTCTGTATTGAAAAATGAATGAATTTGATTCTCTAGTTTTAATTTTCTTTTGGCAAAAAATTAATGGCTGTGAGAGCGTGTGTTCGCAGAAAACTGTATACCCAGATGTAAACTGAGCATTATTTCAACTGGCAAAGTGGATCAAGTGCTTGACAGAGTAGAGCGGATTAGTTGACAAAAGAGCTGAGGTAGAACAGACTATTAGCTTTCACAGATATGCCTAAAAACCAGGAGAAACGTACCTCTCAACCCAACACGCGTCTGCCAGCCCCACCAGCAACATAGAGCATACATATGTTGAAGAAATTCATAAAAACCTGTCAGACACAAATTCACAGCTGAAGAAGTAGGAGATCCTGTAAAGTTAAGTAATATTGGTTTTTAGTTATGTCTGTGTCAGTATAAAACAAACAACTTTACTACTACTACTACTGCACATTTATGTCTACATCCTAAGTTGGAATGTGTGAGCAGAAGTGAAGGAAAATATAGGTTTTATGTGATATATCCTTGTCAGATATGACTGAGAAGAGTGTGGCCAGCTGAAACACCTTTTAAGAGGATAACATTTTCCTGAACAGAGTATACTGCTATAAAAGCCTTAATTGTAAAGATCTCTGCCTCTCTTTCGCTCTCTCACTCACTCACACACACACACACACACACACACAGACTGGCCGGCAGTGTGACCCATAAGCCAGATCTCGTGACCAGAAGTCAGTGATCTAATGAAGCCTACTCTGCTGGACTGGTCTGGAAGTGACTGGAGGTGGCATAAATGCCATCATCCCACTGACACACATTTCACTTTATATAACAGCATTTACTTTGATGACATTTACAGCAGCCAACTGACACACAATCCACTTCAAGCTCCTGAATGATCCTGCTTCCACTCGCTTCACAGTTGAAGTAATGAAAAAAACATTAATCACCCCTGGCGCTGGCTCTAATTAAGACATAATGCACTGAAGAAAATAATGTTGAGTTTGTGCCAGAGCCCTGTATAATTAACAGGGATATATGGGAAGAAATATTCCTCATTTCCCGACTGTGACTCAGGAAGTAGACTTATATGACAAGTGTGATACTGTAGCCAGAAAATGTCCTGGCAAAGATACAGGGAGTGTGTATAAATGTAATCTGTCTGAATATGGTGCATGGAGTCAATGGTTAACCAGCCTGTTGTTCAGCCATCGCCCTCAGATAGACGGGGCTTGCAGGAAGCTGATTAGATACAATAAGAGTAAATACAGAACTAGCTGGTGCTCTCTGGTACTGAGCTGCAATCATACTGTCAATTATCATATTAAAAACACAAGGAAGGAATATGCCTCCCATGTCTTTTTTCAGCTATCTCAACATGGTGCTATCTGCTGGATACTAAAAGGCTGAGCTGACGTTATTGTATGACTGTAATGCACAACTGTATTGATGTCACATCATGGTTCATGGCTGAGGATTTGTAAAATTACGCTTACAGTTGTGCAAATAGTTACTTTAATGGATATGGTTTCATAATAACAGTGTGGTTTTGATATCAAATAAAGTGGAGGTTTCTATTCGATCATATGGCATTGCATATGATCCTACAAAATAGGGTGTGGTAGTGTGTTTGTGTTTGTGTGTGAATACTGTTTCTGCACTTCAGAAGGAACGTGGTAATGCCAATGCTACAATTTGTAGTAAATTTTGGACTTTGTACAACAACTTGCAGTAATATTAATATATACTGTAATATTTATTAATATACATATTAATATAATATTAATATATATTAAAATATAAGTGCCCATGGTCACTTCCTGTTTTATTTTGGTAACTCTGAAGTCACTCCTTTTCAGTTGCCTTTACTTCTGGTCCGTGTCCCTCATCCCCATCAGTGATATGAGTTTCACCTGTGCCTTATCATCATCTCCCCAGGGAGGTATTTAAGCCCAGTTGCTTTGCTGTGTGTATGTTCCAAGATTGTCTTTTCTCTTGTCAGTGCGCAACACAGCCAGTCGCATCTTAATGCTTTGTGTATGACCTATTTGCTGTTCCTTTGACTCAGCCCTCAGCTTCTCCCCATGGACTTGGATCACTCACCACTGTTCTCTGGACTCTGCCTCTGTTTATCCCCCTCCCCGTGAGTATTGTGTGGACTCTGGACCCGGCTCGGTTCTCAGACTCTACTCCCCTGCCTGCCCTCTCCCCTGAGCGTATTTCTGCAGCCACTTTTTTTTTTTCTGCCATCACTGCATTTAAGTACAAACCTCTTAACTTACTTCTGTCTCCCATCCGTTTCCTGCATTTGGGTCTGCCTGTCTCCTCTTGTATGTTACATATGAAAAACAAAGGACTTGCAATATGTAGTTATTCTATACAGAATAGAATAATGCATTCCAACACAGCTGGATTGACATTCTGTGCAGTAACGCATGTCCTAGGTGAATGCGACGGGATCCTTTCAACGTGAGCGACAGACGAGGAATCAACATTACCTCGCCCACGGACAAACCTGGGAAGATGGCAAGTACTCATCCATCTTCTTATTTGAGTGGTTTGTCCCCAGTCTGATCTCAAACGCACAGCTGAAAACGTTTCCCTTCTGACCCCACCCATAATCACTGATATCGGTGAGGTCATGATGTACTGACACACTGTGGAGTAGACTTTTTCATCACTTAAGCAAGATGAGAAGTCTTACCAAAATAAGATTTTCAGGGGGTCACTTAAATTATAGTGGTGCATACAGTGTTACAATTTTGCAATTATATTACTACAAGCTAAATGCCACACTAACCTTGGGAACCTTTAGTGACACTTAGGCAGTTTAAGAATATCAAAGAATTCACTGTACATTTCTGTTAAAAGCCATTAGCATAACTGTTGAGCCCACTTCTGCAACTCAATCTTCCCTGGATTGAGTCTACAGTATAAGGTAGCCTTGTGCTTCTAATCACGCTATGTAGCACTGCCAACAACCTCATGAACCAAATTCCCAATGTTTGGCATAACACTAGAAATACTTAACTTTTCATTTATTTGAAAATGGTCCTTTGGGGAACCTTGATCATTATGAGTTAATTCTCACACTGGTTCTATGGTAAGCCCTGAGCCTGAATTGAGTGTTCTGCATAATTATAAATTAATATTTATTCCACATATGCACTGATCGCCCATGATATGACAGCATGGGCACCCTGACAGGTCAGCGGACTGCCCATGACCCTGTCGCTGGTTGACTGGTTTTCCTTCCTTGGACCATTTTTGGTAGGTACTGACCACTGCGGACCGGGAACACCCCACAAGAGCTGCAGTTTTGGAGATGTCTAGTCATCACAATTTGGCCTTTGTCAAAGTTGTTAACATCCTTCCACTTGCCCATTTTACCTGCTTCAACACATCAACTTAGGGGACAAAATGTTCACTTTTTGCCTAATGTAACCCCCCACTGATAGGTGCCATTTTTCATGTTACCTGTCAGTGGTCAGAAAGGTATGGCTGGTTGTGTCTGTGCACATTGTGATTTTTGATTACTGTCTGCAATGGCTGTTTCAGAAGAACCCATATGTTAAGTGTGTGTGTGTGTACATATGTCTTTTGGGAATGTCTTGTTAGGATCCCCACCTCAACCCCTTCTGGCAGTCTCAGTAAAAGCTCTACCCTCTTCCCATCCCTGGGGGCGTCTGGTCCCTGGTTTGACCTAGCTTGCCACTTTTCTGCCTCATCTCAGTTCCTATCGCTGTCCTCTCTGACCTCACTGTCAGCTGGGACCACAGGTCAGAAGTCACTGGGATAATTGTCCAAGGCAAGCAGGGAGAAGAGGGAAGAAAAGAACATCTCCAGCATGTATCTTTTATTTTTTTGCAAGAAAGACTGCACTGCTTCGTCTGCCTCTGGTGTGTGTGTTAGTACTTACTGTGTGGTTTACTTGGTGGTAGCAAGACTACTTTGAATGTGTTCCCCAGATGTCCCTGAGCAAGGCAAAAGAAGGAAAGCCAGGGAGTGCAAACAGGAAGTTGAAAGCATCACACAGGGCTGGGGAGATATCCTTCCATTCCTCAGAGCTCTGCTAATTGGAGTGGTAGGTAAAAGGCCTTTAGCACATGGAGAAGCTGAAGATCTCCCAATAACACTGACTCAAGTGACACTGTAGAATCATTTCTGACAGGGAGATATGACAGCCAGCCGCAGTGCCACTGAAAACACTTTCACAGTCACAGAGCAAACACCAATCATAGCTGTCTAACGGCAAGGCAATGTCAATTATTTTCATGTTTGTTTTAACTGGCTCAGACTACCCCGAGACAGTTTCCATGTCAGGCCGAGGAGCTATTCTTCCCTCTGTATTTTGTGAGCCATCCAGGGCTCCTAAATTAGATGCTTCAGACTGGTTTTACTGTGGCCTATGATCTCCTCTTGGCATTGTTGCAGACGTCAGGCCTCGTAGCCCCTGTTCTGCTGGGATGAGGCGACGCTTTTGGAGGATTCGCTTTCCCACTCTCTCCCACTTCAATTTCATCACTCTTTTGGTTTAGAAGCCACAGCAGCTGTTTCAGTAGGCACTGCATTCTGTGCTCAAAATGGACTTCCAGGAAATGGTCTCTCCACCAATACATCTTTTCTATTCTTCATATGGCATATCCATGCAAACCCTTCCTTTGGTATTGTTTGCGTTTATAATGCCCCATCTTTCATGTATGAGGCTTAAGTCTTAATTTGGAGGTGGCAGTGAATGATGGAGTTAACTGAAGAACAGGGCGTGAAGGAAGGCATGTCCATAAAACTGGATAAGTGCTGTATTATGCCTCGTCATAAATAACAGCAAAACAATAATTTAGGCATATGAATAAATCTTGCTGCCTTGGTTAAGTTAGGCCACAGTGGATTCCAGTATGCACAAAGTTAGAGGCTGAAAGGCAGAGATAAAGAACAGTGTTAGATGGGGGTGAGAGACTATAGAAGGCAGATGTGGAAGAGATAGAGAAGGAGTGCTAGACAGGAGAGGGGGGATGTAGGATGCTGGGTGCTACTGTCAGTCTGTAGAACCACAGTAACACCTCCCTGCCGAGAGCCTTAATCTCCAGACCCCACAAAACTCATAAGGTTTGCTGTTACTTACGTGTGCATCTCTGCACGCATAAAACTCACAAATATGCACAGCCATAAATATATGCAAGGATACACCATGAATACTGCTCACAGCCATATTTATACTTGATATAAATCCTAAAGTTCAATTTTATTTATATAGCGCTATATCATAACAGAGTTATCTCATAGCACTTGTTAATATAGAGCAAGTCCAAGCCAACTCTATATGTACAGACCCAACAATTCCACCATGAGCAAGC
>JAVQJF010027310.1:0-16686 GCA_036023855.1 Gadopsis marmoratus | reverse complement strand
GTTGGATCATGAAGCAGCTGAAAACACACAGTCAAAACCTCTTCTTTTATACATTTCTGAATGCTCCCCCTGCTTGGGATTTTGGGTCCTCCTTCTGGCCTTGAACATGCATCCACTCTATACACCATTATTGTCTATGTCTGTATTATTTTAGCGTGTTTCTGGCTATTCCACAAACAATCGTGTCTCGCTCTGTTCTCTCCCACGACGTTATCTCTCCAGCTACCCTGCTCATCCTTCTCATCAGACACCATTATTTCCCAGCCTGAAGTCTGTGAGAAAAATTAAACACACTTAGGGTGCCCCTATATTTATTATAGTTTTCTAGTTTTTTGTCAGCTGCTGTCATTCCGGTGCCCCTGTGTTTATGACCGTTTGCCTATCGTTGGTGCGCTGCCAAGCATGTGTGTTCATGTGTTTTACAACCTGTCTTCGTCGTGGAGCCTTTCCCAGACTATCCTAATATCTGCAGCGAGGTTCTCCTATCAGCAATAGTGACTTCATCTTCACATAGTGTGTTTTAATGTGCTCTATTTAATAATAGTCATAGTGCTTGGTTACATATGTCAAAGGTAAAAAGGCTTATGAAAATATATCCCACAAGAGGACTATGGAGAGAAATCTGAGCATGTATTACTGTACTACTACTATTAGTAGTACTATTAGTACTAGTGGGGATGTTACTGCACTATTACTACTACTACTACTGCACTACATTTATTCAACAGCTGTAGGTACTAGTTAGTTTTCAGATTAGGATTTTAAACAGAAAACATGTTATCAGCTTATAAAATATGACCCATTAGATAAAACATTAGCTCCACCTCGACCAACTACAACATTAAATTAGCTGCTACATTATAAACATCAGTAATAATGATCCAATAACAATACTGACAGGCCATTCTGCATAATGAGTACTTTTACTTTGAATCAGTTCAGTCTTTCTGAACATTAACTGACGTAGTATCAAATAACTAACTACTGCAGCAAGCCACCAGGGGGCGATCCAGATGTTCTAAAGATAAAGATATTGTAACAATCGGGAGCGTGGACCCACACACACGGAACACAGGAGACAGGTAAACTGAGAATGTCTTTTTAATCTTTCGGCAAAACACAAAGAGGCAGCAACGCTGCAGGGGGGATCAGGCCGGGCACTCGGGGCTAAGTGGGCAGGCAGAGTCCAGGGTGCGGTCCAGGAGCGGAGTCCGTGGTCGTAACTGAGGGCAGATACAGAAACAGAGTTAACACGGTGCACAGGACACCCGGGATGTGCACCATGCATGCAATCGAGGACGATCTGGCGCCGAACCAGAGCCAGGGCCGTATATGTCTTCCTGTGAAGTGGCTAATGAGGCGCAGGTGCAGCTGGTCCCGCTGATTACGGCGCCGTCCCGGGCAAAGCATGACAGATATAAAATATCTGTCATCTGACTTTAACAAGCAGCAGCTTTGTTTGAACAGTTTGACCTTCATGTCAGGACCGGGTGTTTGCAGTCTTGTGTTTAACTTTATCATAGATAAATACTATAAAACTATAAAAAAGTCTACGTCAAGTCCAAAGGTTGACAAAGTAACAAAGGTGAGTCTGCAGCCTGCACACACTCGCTGTGAGCGTCTCCCACATTTGAAACTATGAATAAAGTCAGACACAAGAAGAAGACTGGCGACCAGTCCAGGGTGTTTCCCTGCCTCTCGCCCAATGTTAGCTGGGATTGGCTCCAGCCCCCCCCTGTGACCCTTTGGGATAAGCAGTATGGATAATGAATGAATGAATGAACTTTTGAGCGTCTGAAAATGGGGGACTCTGTGCAAAAATGGCTGTAATTCCTAAACGGTTAATGGGAAGTTTGTCGAACCACTTGAATTAAAGCTGAAAGTCTACTCTTCAATCACATCTTGATTGCTTCATTTCAAATCCATTGTGATGGTGTACAGAGGTAAAAGTGCAAAACTTGTTACTGTCCAAATACTTATGGATCTAATTGTATATATAAAAATCTTTTCGTTTGTTCCTCGTCTTTTCTTTTAGTGGCAAAGCGATGAGTAGACAAGGTTAATCTATGATTTACTCCCCAAGTCATTCATCCTGTGCTTATTGATTCCATCTCAAATTTTACTTTCAGATTGGCACAGACTCCATTAGAAGGTAATAACTGGCTGGGTCAATAAGTGGGAGCTGTACCAGTAAAGTGTAGATTGAATGTAGGTTTATTGGAATGCCCCATTAAACACTGGCAGGATTGTGGGATCGGGGGTGGATGTTGAGGAAGGGTTGGACATCTATCATCCTGTCCTGTGTTCAACCAACGGTGATGGGAACAGAATAGGGGACAAAGCACTCTTCCAGTAAATTCATCATCTTCTCATTTTTATCTCTTCTTTAACAGCGAGTATCAAGGAGGAGAGGGTCAGGGTGTGTGCACATGTGTGTGCATGAGAATGATTGTGTGTGGAGGGTACCTAGAGTGAAATATGGCCTTCCTGTCAGTCTGACCAAATCAGAAATGAGACGTCATTCCTCTTTCTCCATGCTCCATGAACAACAGACAGAAAGATTGAGATATGGCAGATGACAGTGTGTGGGGGGGGAGTACAAGAAGCTAAATGAAGATAGAAAATAGAGGTGAGTCCAGTGGTATTCAAATGTAGTCAAAGTCAACCTTTAAGAAAATATTTGGCCTCCTCGTTCACAGCCATATTGAACTTTATGCAAATAGTTGGTCTTTTGCTCAGTAATTGTTGTTTTGACATGGTAGATTGCAGATTTGACAAAAGCAGCCTGTGATGTAATATCTCCCTCACAAAAAAAACTATTACTGATTCATTCTTGAATACTCAAAGTAATTTGAGGTGGTTTTCGAAAATTGTGAACTAGGCCTAGTTTGTTAATGCTAGATGAAACATCTTAAATCAAGGACCACTTACTACCTTTTTAACTTTTTTTTGGCTCAGTTTGCAAAGTTTGTGAATCATGACTGAAGATTTTCTTCACGAAAGTCGAACTTCTATTTCCAAGACTGAAACTGCCATGCATGCCTAACCAGGTAATTTTCTTCCAAAAGAGCCCATAGAAGTGTTTTCTGGTGCGGAGACTATCATCGAAAGTTGTTCATGTTTAAGGTCAGGAATAGATTGTGGTCATTGTTGAGACACTAATGTTGACTGAAGGAAATGGGATGCAAATAAATCCCAGTCAGACACTTTGTACATCCAAACATCCATCTCCTCCCTAAAGATATGATCACAGTAGCTTTCTGTCCAGTGAATCTGCCCCACACTGAGCAATGAAAAAGGATTCGATGTCACTTTCCATTCCATTGTGGCTAATAAGTATTGAATTGTAGACAGTTTGTAAGAGAAATGATAGGTTTTTCAGTCTGCTAGTGTAAAATTGTATTAAACAGGGTGATGGCATATGTTATATAATGGTTTATTCATTTCCAAACACAGAGCATCAGTGCATCTATTGACCCACATCTGCACAGTCAAAGTTGAACAAAGATTAGCACTGACCTGCGAGTCGCCGGCGATTGCACCAAAACAGAAAACGTGGTTGAAGCTAAGTCATTTGGGCTTCAATTGAAGTGATTGGGCAATGGAGGGATGGAAGTGTCTTGTCTTGTAATGGGGCAGCTGTGACTCAGGAGGTAGAGTAGGTTGTCCACTCATTACAGAGTTGACTATTTGATCCCCACCTCCTCCTGTCCACATGTCGAAGTGTCCTTGGGCAAGACACTGAACCCCAAATTGCTCCCGATGGTTGGTGTCGTGTTCTAATATTGGAGGGAAGTCAAACTCAAACTATGTTCAGAATTCTTCTCTTTAAAGCCAATTAGGTCAGAGGGCCATAAAACACTTCGACTCAGCACACAAGACATAAGAAGGAGAGTTAAACCAGACACTTAGAGGAGACACAGAGCCATAAAAACCTGATACCTAAAGGAAACATATAGCCACGTATGGAAACGTTGGAGCGAGACAGGGGTGTCTCGTAGCCCACAAAACACTTAGGCCACCTAGAAGATATGCACTCAGGTTACCTACATATACTTGTACAGAAAGATGTTTTCAGAAATATGTTTAGGGGTACAGCCTCCTTCAGAGGGTGACCGAAGACACCATTGGATGAGGAGACGCGCCAAGAGGCGTGGACACGCCTGCGCGTCAACAAGGGGCCAATAGGACCTGGCCCCAGCTGACCAATGGGAGGACGACACGTCCACATTTAGAATAGTAGAAAAACACTGTCTAGTTTAGGAAACGGGGCCATTCTACAACGTGAGAGACAGATAAACTACTTAAATGTGGACTGTGGATCACTGAGTGGGGTGCCCTCGATCGATCGAGTCATTTTGTGTTGCATATACTCTGCAGTTTTGAGTAAATCTAATTGGCTTTAAAGAGAAGAATTCTGATCATAGTTTGAGTTTGACTTCCCTCCAATATTAGAACACAACACTAGCTACACTGCAAAATCAACAAGGTCTTAACTGGTCTTTGAAATACTGAAAAAACATGCTCATTTTCAAATTTGTTTTTGTGAATGTTGATTAAATGGCCTTATAATGTCGCCGTTTTTACTAGTCCTGCTCCACATTTTCATAACATATACTCTTATCAAAACCACACAATTTACTGCATTTTTATAAAGAAATTAATATTGAGTTCAGCTTATTGCTCCGGCCCACAAAAACAGCCTCAGTTTCTCATGTGGCCCCTTGGGAAAATTAATTGCCCACCCCTGCGTTATAGGGACGTGAGTGGCAGTTTGTCTCCTGGCCTCTAAGTGTGTGTTGGAGAGAAAAAGAAAGCCAGGGAGAGAGGGAACATATGTGCTTGTGTGCTGATGTGTATGCCCGTGTGTGCATGTGTTGTCTGTTTATGTGTTTATGGATTTGTAACTCCAACGAGGGGGTGAAGGGGGAATACAATTTTGTCTGTTGTGATCCAGTCCCAGCTGTGTCTCATTAACTGCTGTCATTTTAATCCTCTTAGTCAAATCCCATAATTTTGTCCATCAACAAAAACATAAGCAACAGGACAATGATTAAGCCACTCAGTTTCAGCCATTCAAAATGGAGGAAGTCTAGATAGAGTCGACACTAGTTCAGTCACATCCACCCTGGTGTTATGTAAAACAATCAAGGGGGCCTTTCCTTTAAATTTTCATCGACTACTTGGTGCAAAGCTAAGTTAATCTGGTTTGGATGGAATTCTGGGAACTGAAAGGATTTGTTGTTTGTAGCTTTACTCTGTTCATCTGCGGATTCTCCGAGGAGGATGAGCAGTTCGGTTACATTACGTCCCGCTCTGGATTCCCGCAGTCAAATTCTAGTGTACCCATGTGAATTTATTTGAAAATGTATGACTGATTCAGTCCCTGCCTCCCCGTGGCCTGACAGTCCTCTCCCCACAGTGATGAAAGCTATTTTCCTCTCTTTCCCCACACTGACAGCTGGTGTGTGCACTTCACCAGCAACACTTCAGCTCAGACCAGCTCTATGTATAGATCGCCGTCATTGAAAAAGCCTATTTCAGTGGCTCTTGCTGCTATGAATATATATGCAACATTCTGCCGTGCTTTATTTCCAGTGCAATTACCTCTTTCTCTCCAAATGAGTCCAATAATGGTGCAATGCGCAAGCTCTTCAGGGTACATAAAATCCAACTTCTTTTGTGATGAGAAACTCAACATGACTGTCCAAATGTCAAACTGTCCCCTGAGAGGCATTGTAATGTACACAGAGGCTGTGGTTGGTTTTAATTGTGACATTTATGAGATGTGGGAGAGCAACATTTGTTCTCCCTTTCTCCCGTGCCAAAGCTACCCAGAGGACTCTTTTTCCATGAGAGTGAATCGTCCATTAATTGTGGGTACAACTGGTGCATCGATCTGTCAGGTAGTATTTTCCCGAACTGCAAATTAGTTTCCCTGGAAGCCGTTAGACTAGCTATGAGAAGGTTGCAGTATGTCTCTGCCCCAGTGTATGGTAATACCACACTGTGTTGCCATAGCTTCCCATGATGCCTATAAAGTTCAAATCAACACATTGCAATTACCATCTATTCCTCGGTGTACAGCTGCCTGTAGTGGTTGCCTCCACCAGGAGAGTTAGGACAAGCTTCACTGCTTTATTCTCCCCTATGTCATCCTGGGCTGAAAAACAAGATTAAATTGGTTTTGCTCAACTATTTGCTGTCAGCTAAAAGTAGATGGTTCAGCCTCAGAGAAAAAGGTATCCTGCGAATCTGCGACCAAACTCTCACTCAAACAGACAATCGAGGCGTGCATGCCCATGTGCATGTGGATGCAGATGCACACGCACTACTTGCACTCCTAAACAAATAAACCAAAGAAATTCAAAGGCACATTCAGAAATGCACAAAAAAAGCACTCATGGAGAGATGATTGCACATACTCATACACGAAGAACCCACACACACTGAGTAAATGTGCACACAGATAACCACACAGCCAAACATTAGTGGCGTGTCAGAAGTCTGTCATTTCTTGTGTGGAAGATGTGAAGGTGTATTCCGATTGTGTGACCTTTGTTGAGACTGTAAGGCGTGTTTCTCCCTCTTTGGAGGAGATGATTAATTTCTGTTATTTACATTACTGCCCTGAAGGCTCCTCAATAGGCCTCACACATTTGTCATTTCCACTGCACTGTTTTTCAAATAGAAATGAAATACAATGTACATCCTCCTGGGCCCGCCTCGCCAAGACTCTTTTAAGCAGAGGAGGCAGGAAAAAAAACTGTATTTCCTCATAATAAAACAGCCGTGTCAACATGGCACTGCAGCAGTCACACAGTGCAAAGTCTTTTGGCTCTAGTAAACACCAAAATAATCTTGAGGGCTATGCAGTGCTATGCTCTCACCATTCCCACACTGCCCTTGCTTAATTAGAGCATCTGATTGGATGGGCACAGTCCATAAACCAGCCATAACACTGGTTCAATCCAACTGTGGATCTGCTCTGCTTTTTTAACATTGGTTTATAGCCTGCAGGAACCATGACATCCCCAGATGTCTGTCAGTGTATTCCCACACCCATGCAGCAGGCACACACACATCTTAGTGAATTTATGTTCACCCTGTTCTCACTTCCTCTTCTTTCTCTCTTCCAACAGTTCAGGGCTTATTTCTTTCACCTCCTGGGAGTGTGGCGAAAAGAAAAGTGCGAGGAAGAAACAGGGAGTTAAAGGGAAAGTGAGACAGACTCGACGGTGTCCTGAGAGCGCTTTTCGTTTATGGAAAACGCTGCGGCTAATCCTCAGAGTGTCACTACGCTCTTCGCATCCTAAATAAGAACCTTTTTTGTACGTTAAGTACCGGTGCTTCCCAAGATGTGACTATCTCTGTCCCTAACCCCCCCCCCCCCCACCCGCCTTCTCCTTCGTTGATCACTAAGCCTTGGAAATACAAAAAACACTAACAATCAACTACATGAGCTTGGCTTCATCATGACCATCATTAGCATTCACCAACACAATTAGATTTTGTATGCCAGAAGCACAAACTCACTGCTTTCATCATTAGGGCCTGCTGAGTTTCACTGAAATGGGCTGATTGGAAAACAGCAGCCACCGATGGGCCATAAATGAGTTATGGTCATTTATGCTAATCGAAGCTACACATTACACATACCTTGTTCAATGTTAAACAAACACTTTATTTTTCCAATGAAAAGGGCTGGCATTTGTTCCCTGGGGTTGCATTACTACAGCTGGCCTACAGCTGTGATCATAACTTAACATCTCCATAATGGGCTTGGCCCTCTAAGCTAGCTGACCTGTTAGGCCTGGGACTGCTTGACGGTGGTAATTACACATGTGAGTCATTTAAATGAGCATGATTAGCCAGTAACAAGCTGAAAGAGTGAAAGGAGGTGATTAGACAACTGCATGCTGATTCATCCGCCAGTGGGAAAAACCAAACCGCTGCAGGTGAATATTTGTGTTGTTTTATACAGTAATAGTTGCACTAACAAGCGGTGGTAAGCCCAACCATAATGAGAATCTTAAATTGTAATAAAATGTGGTTTTACTACTCTAATTTAGACAGAAGGCTCACTAAGGCACAGTGAAATAGGAGTGCTTTTGTGTTGCTGTGTCTGCTCAGGCAGATCAGGAAGTCGAAATAAATTTAATATCAGCAGTTCAGTTCGGGTCGCTCACCTTGTGTTTATTTCAGTCTCCTCAGTTTAATTTAACCACATGCTTGTGTTGTCAGCATAGCCTGTAAGCTACGCTCAAAGCCTCAGCATTGCCCTGTGGTATTTTTTTCCCTTTACAGATAAAGAAACCCCTGGCTAAGCATATAAAAATAATGCACTTTAATGTGGCAGGTTTATTTATAGAATGAAGGATTGATAATTATTTTAGCATCAAAAGACATGCTGGATTGTGCCGTTATAAAGCTTGTATGCGCTACTCGCCATCATAATATCTGACAAGCAGGTCCAGGCACCTCACTGTGCACTGTGAGCAAGAGTCCAACTCTGACAACTCTGTTTTTATGGGATTTCAAAAATGCTCCTTGTCCAAATCCACTCCCCCCCCACATTTAGATAGTCATGAGTTTAAACACATAGCTTTGCAATCACTTTTACAGCCACCGCAGTCGCTCCTGCGGGTGCCCAAATCTGTAATTAACCATCAAACATACATTAAAACTTTTATGGATTTAAATTTTAACAGCGTTCCTATGATCATTTTAAAGGGAGCTGAGTGCATCACAGCGGCAGAACCAAAGGAAAAAAGCGGTATAGACAACCAGCCACATGACCATCTTGAATGCTGCGGGTTACTGATCTGCACTCGCCATGGAGTGAACCACGTGACTCTACTGTTCTGTTGCAGGAATCTGAATACGATCAAACGTTGCATAAAGCAGAACATGACATCAATTTAGACTCAGTGATTAGTGGCCTTAGTATAGGTCAGTAATAATGCAGGACACATCCTCAGTAAACGCTCACAAATGCACATACCCATGCCCAAACACACGTTCGATAATGATCCTTCACTCAACTTGAAAAACTTATACAGCAGCAGGCCAGTTCCAGCAGCCATTGCCATTAATAACATATTAACGATGTATGCCTGCTTTGAAATTATAATATTTTTGCACAGGCTCAATTTAAAATCCATCACGGGTGTGGGGGGCTCATTACTAGTATGTAGCCGAGGAATTATCGGAACAAGGGCCCTTGCTGCCTGTCTGTCATTACAACAGTGTCAGATGTGCTTTGGCTAGGGGGGTTGTTAAAGAGAGCATGGGGACTTATCTGCTCAGCTGTAAAATTATTTTCTGCCGTTTCAAGAGATACCGGGAGTGTGTGTGTGTGGGTGTGGGTGTGGGGGTTGGGTTGGGGTATCAGTGATCTGAGAGTAATTAAGATATGGGCACACATCACACAAGGGCTTTGCATGTGGGAGACGAGCAGATAAAATTGAATGTGAAATAGTTGAGTTTAAAGGGGGACTTTGATTAATTACAAAACTCTCAAAGGAGGTGCACCCTCTCTCAAATTGAACTGCCATCCATAAGCAGCTGCTCTGGAGCTGATGACCTCAACACCTCCCCTTTATCTTTAATAGGCAGGTTATCTCGTTATTCATTGAGGCTCACCCGTTCATTTGCTATATTGCTCTTTCTGCAAGACTGAAATACATCATTATCTTCGTATCAAGCTGTTCCACATAAAGATTTTCTTTAAAGGGTAAGACAATCGTGTGCTCAATGGAATTTCAATTGAGTTTATGACACATAGCCTATCTACACTGGTCTTTTTCCGTTCACTGCGTACACTATCTGCCGATTACAAGGTTTCCTCAGCAGCTTACACCTGAAAAAACATTAATCAAAGGCATTACTTAATCAAGAACACGTGAGAGACTTAAATGAGAAGAACTTTAATATCTGTCAATTAAATATGAAGCTACACCCAGCAGCTGGTTAGCTTAGCACAAAGACAGAGGGGGAAACAGGTAGCCTGGCTCTGTACAATTGTACTGAATTACTACTGAATTGTTAAAATGACAATTCTTAATTTCACGGGGCGTTACCTGCAATACTATTTCTTGGCTCTGAGCAGTTGCCAGGCAACCAACGGAGACTACAGGAAGTTACTCTTCCCAGCCAAACAATAGTCCCGCGCATGACTTTTGTTTTACACTTCAGTTTACAGTTTCAGTACAACCAGATATAACGTGTTAATTAATGAGCTTTGGAGGTGCTGGTAGGTGGACTTTGTTACTTTCGTATGGAGCCAAGCTAGCTGTTTGCCTCTGTGTCCAGTCGACTGCTGGCTGTAGCCTTATATTAAAAGGGCAAATTTGAGAGTGACATTGACCTAAATCTCTGCCAGAAAGCGAATAAGCGCATCTCCCAAAAAGTCGGACTTTTCCTTTAACTGTCGGTGGAAACCTGAAGCCCCCCCCATGTATGTGATGCCGCGTGCATTCATTTGGTCAGATTTGGGACTGCTTGTGGCTCAATTCCCTGCAGAAAATCATCAATTAATTTATAGTCTGGTGAGTTACACAACACAGGCAGTGGGAAGTGAATGTGGAAATAATGAAATATGTGAAGAGAAGCAGCCTCGCACTGGGCTTTCTTATGGATTGATCACCATGTGCATTCCCTGTCATCGCGTCTCTGCCCATATCATTTCCTGTGACTCTGTGGTTTGTGTTCTTTCTAGTAAAGCAGAAATGAAATTACAAAAGCAGCTCACATAAGCTTTAGATTAAAGTGCTGATGCTTATCAGTTTACTGATATGATGTATTTAGAGAAAGCCTGCCGTCATTTACTCTTCCTCCAAGCTATGATGCTTAAGACTGATAAAACATTCAAAGGGAGTAAATTGATTTGCCTCCTCCTAGCTGGGTTAATAGACCACACTCATATACAACCCACAAAGTGTTCTGTTTGCTTTTCAACCTGTGTCTCCCTGGGCCTCTGGACTACATCACAAGGTATCAGGTTCAAAGACAGACCTCAATTCCCTGGTTGTTCCACTGAATGGTATTCACAGATGACTGACGACTCCTTCATATGGGACTAAGGCACTGATACAAGAAGAAGAAAAAAAAGGAGGGGACACGAGACAGAGAGCCGAAGACAAACAAATTTTGCAGGCCAGATAAAGGGGAGGTGTAAGAGCTGTGTGCTGTGCCTTCATGATGATATTTCACCCTGAACAAACAAGCTGAGCCTCACAGAGAGAGGAAAGCATCGATCTACCCAGCTCCAATCATAATACAGCCACTTTTCCCCAAGTTTACTTTCTGGCATTCAATCAGGACTTTATAAATTATTTTGGGTGACAAATCGATGTGTTGCTTTGCCTCTCTCTCTGCTGAGTGAAGGGAAACTTGATTGCGCCCAGTGTGTGTGTGTGTGTGTGTGTGTGTGTGAGTGTGTGCTTATGTAAATGTGTCTGTCTGTGCACGTGTGTGTGTGTGTGTGGATATGCTTGCATGAGTGTTTGTGTGTCGTCTGCTTTGGAGGCATCATCTGCCATCTGGCCTCAAAGTACAGGGGCCACATGGTGGGAAAGCAAATGTCACTGGTCAGGCCCGCCAATGCCAAGTCCCGACAAATGACGTCAGGAGAAGCCCACACGGTCACTGTCCAAACAAACAACCCTGCCACCAAGTCCGATCCCCTCCTGACCCTTTGCCTCTCTGTTGGTTGATTGTAATGATGGCAATGGTGCTCTAGGAATTAAAGCTTATCCTAGCGTTGAACTCAGTGACAGATAGTCCCTCTGGGAAAGAGCTGAATGCCTAAAAACAAGTATAATATATCTTCAGGGATTAGAGAGAAGTTAAGGCAGTGTGGGGAAAACACTGATGGCCTGAACTTGTGGGTATTTATGGGCTGTCACCCCAGTTAGATCACCTAAAAAGACAACTAAAAGCAGATCTGAAGAAAAGATTGAATATCCACATCTGAGCCATCCGTATTAAAGCCAGTGACATTTATGTATCAATCAGCTGAAATGGCAATGAAATTCTGAACACGATTCACTGAAATGGTAACTCACATCTGCCAAAGAAGTACAATTTCAGTGCTGAAACAGATTTGATCATATTTTTTTCTATCTTAAATGCAAATCCTGTGTGTCCAACGTAACCGTCATTCAAATCCATTGTGCATCAATGACAGGCAATGGCCTGAATGTGCTGGTTAGCGTCTGATCTGATCCTGAGCTGAACGTCACTGCTAATTTTTGATTCTTTGCCATCACTTCAGTGCACAGAAGAAGCTGGACCATAAAGGTTTCAACACTTTCCACAGCTGCATTTCAATTTGGGGCCGCGGCTGCACAGACAGTGTGAACCTGTTAAAAGCCTTTTGTTTAGATGTTCACACGGCATCTGCTCAGCACCTCTGCAGTGGGGATTGTGTTCCACAGATGAGGCGGGTAAACAATGCAATGCCCTTGGAAAAGAACTACTATTGCAATGAGTGTTTGCCAGTTTGCCACCATGCTGTCTTTGCTTTTTAATTACACACCATGAGATAAACACACATCTGGATTTTTCTACAAGGCCAAAAGAAATACTACAAGGCTGAACTGACAAGCCAAGGCGAGGGAAAGTGTGGTTCGGCTACGTTTTCATGGCCACGCTTTACATTTTCCAGCTGATGTGCCTGTGTGTGGCGGTAGTTAAGGGACTCTTGGCTGATGATGTACTGTACTCGAGGCACTCTCAAAGCCCCAGACACACGCTGCAGTGTATGTGCTTTAGCTATAGGCACAGGCACTCACAGTGACAGACACCTCCGTTCTCTTCTAATCCCTTCTCTTCAGCCTATAGACATAGTGAGAAGGAGCTAGGTGAAAAACAATTAAAAAATGCGCTAGTGGGTGGAACACTTGTCCCCGTCTCATTGTTTCCCATGAAGAAAATAGTGTATATAAATGATAGAGTAAGACCATATTTAAACAGTAAATTTGTGTTTTTGCCAGACTGTAACGGTGCTATTTGCATAGGCTTTAACATCTTTGGTTGTCTCTAGTGGCAGCAGAGGGTGAAGTCTCAAACCTAATATGGCCTGTTTGTTGCTTTCTGACAACCAGCAGTTGTTAAATTACAGATTAACCCAGCAATCCTGACGGGGATAAAACACACGTTAAATTTTCAGATTTTCCTCAAGCACTAACATCAGCCTCTCACTTCGGGCATCTCCCTTCCCTGCAGTACATGACACACACACACACACAAACACGTATAAATAGCTTCACACATGACTGCATGCTTGTGTACACACACACATGGACACAGAGACGCAGACACAAACACACCAGCTGCCACGTGCAATAAAGAACCAAGAAGACCTATTCTATTTTACACATCCGCGGGGGGTCAATAACTCATTAGAGCCGAGGAAAGGCACAGGCAGCTGGGGGAGATGACGCGGTAGGAGATGTGCTGTGTGGCTGTGGGCTGTTCACCTGAGGATATCAGCATGTCATTGTGCCCAGAGGTCACGAGGACGATTCATGACTTCATTAGCAGCACGTCATAAAACATGCCAGGGTGTTTCCAGGCCTGAAATAGGGTACTATGAGTAATTTGCCTCTTTTATTCCTCTCTAACCTTTTTCTCCCTTTGTGGGATTTTTACTGCTCATCCTTTTGGCTTTTTATTTATTACCCTTTTATCACTTGTCATGAACTTTGCATCTCGTTGAAATGCTCCATAAAAATAAAGTTTATTATGAGGCTAAACTAGACCTCTGTCCCACTACCAACCCAGCGCAGAGCATATATGATTGTCTTTAAAGGCGATGTAGGCATTGAAGCAAATATTTTTTACAGTATATCATTCATTGTGGCTGCTTGTTGTTTCTGGCTTAAACTTACGAAATCGCTTCAATAGATTCAAATATTTGGAATTTCTCTATTGATGACCCGAATCAAACAGTGGCTGCCCCATCACTTCTTCCTTAACAAGGCCTGACACATCTCCAGTGGAGGGGACTCATCTGTTTAATCATCTCAATCACTGAGCTGGACCTGACTAAATATAGAATACAGATTACAGGCGGCAGGGTGGATCGCATATTACATTGTACATTGGACAGGCTGTTACTGTCAATGGATCAAAAATATGGCTGTGTGTGTGTGTGAGCCTATATAAAAGTCAGACAGCCAATGTCTGTGTGTGTGTGTGTGTTTGATTTGGGTGTGTGCCTGTGCATTACAACACTGAGCACACTTAAGGACCTGTTTACAAAATGTATCCTGTTACACAACCTAATCCCAAGGGCTTCAGTGTCACTTCAGTGGTACAAGTTCAAAATGTCAGTAGGCACTATCCAGCTGGGCAGGACAACAGCCTGATTATGTATTAGGCTACTATTCCTGGAAGCGACTTAAAAGCATAATGTGGGCATGTTTTCTTTCGTTGCGACTTATGCATTTATTGTACTTCCAGATCGGTGGTCTGCATCTTTGAAGTGATGTCCACGGAAAATACCACACAAATGCTGGATGAGTTGTACAACCTTGTTAAGGACACATGCTAATTACTTGATCCAAATAGTAAATCCATAAACACACAGACGACGTAATTAAATCATCTGCACAGCTCTGTGTCAACACCAATCATCTGAAATGACCTTGGAACTTCTTGGAAATAAGCACGTTCATAAAGTATGTCAGCACTTTGGAGGATGCTATTCCGGCCACCACAGACCACCACCATACAAAACGGCTCGTCTTATATGATGTATCTGCCGGTATATTGTGATGGGGCTTTGAACAGAACACAGGACAGAACTGTGGTTTCACTTTATGAAAGATCTTATTATTATTTAGAGAATTTACAAAACAAAGGCAAAAAGATATATGAGGAACGAAAGATTAATAACCGCCATGCATTTTCACGTTAACACACACCCAAATACCCAAATATTACCATGTTATGTTAGGAATCTAAAAAATTCAGGACATTTTTGACAAATTGCCTGGCTTTGCTTAAATTGCAGGATATGGAAATGCTAAATAACCACTTTGACTACCTTTTAAATTAAAACACTGTGGCTATCTGTGCTCTGACAAGCTTGCAGCGAGTCAGCTGACGCCTGTGTTTGGTGCCATTTGGCAACCGCTAGAATATTTAAATGCCCTGATGAATACATAGCCCCTGGGCCTGACTGCTCAAGCTGAACCCTGAGTGTGCGCTGACATGTTCAGCATACACTAATGGGACTTCTGACAGTCCTGTGCATTCATCCTACAAAAACTCAGTATTGTGCCAGAGGGGACCAGAGGCTGGGTGTGAATGTAGTGCATGGCTGAAGATCTGGAAAGCAAAAGGCCACAGGTCTCACTGGTGCAACATCTAATGTCTCCATCAGCAGCCACTTATTGTCAAACTGAATGAGAAAGACACTGGGCCACTTCCTTCTCACTTGTTGGATATTACAGTACTTTGCATAAGAGCAACAGCTGCAGTACATTTCCTAAAGAGGATGAATCTACACCTCATTTCTGTTGGGGCCAGTAGTCTGGGTGAATGGTCAAGGAGACCGTCCATTTTCTAGGTTCAGCAGCTGTGTGTACTTAAGCGTGACTCTGAACCCCTGTGTGCTTAGCTGAAGCTGCAGAAGCTCTACCGCTAAGTGACTGCAGTGCAAAACATGCTGGGAAACTGTAACCTGCACGCCACACAGAGGCACAAAAAAGTGACGTCTGCAGAGATGTTGAAAGCCCTGGTGCTGTCCGTGGTGCTAAAACACAAAAAAATGTAAAACGGGACCAAAATCTGTTGACGGCTGAGTGGGAACGTGCTCTTTATGTCCTAATATGTGGATCCGAAGCCAAATATGGTCCACGCAGCAACACATGCTTCACAGTGAACAGATGACTCGAATCCCCTGGAAGACTCCAGTGTTGTGTTATGGAACACAAGAGACATTTCATTGATTATGGTTATTTTGGAAAATGTCAGTAGAGCAGTGTAGCCCAACGATGTTGACCTTTTAAGCTGTGTGGAGTCCGCTGCACAGCATCACAGAACCATGCATATCAAGACACATTATATTAACGATCTGTTGCAGATCTGAACACCTTACATTTATTTCTCTTAAGATATAATAACTCCCAATAAGCCTATATATTGCAATCAATACATTTCGCCGAGAAACCATGCAGCATGCAGCTGTAAGAGTTTCAATGCGCACAACAAACAACATATGGCTCTTGGCTCCCCAAACTTAATATATTTGTATGGATTTTTCTAAAGAAATAAAGAGGAAAACTTCAAAGGACTTTGTGCATTCATGCAGACAGCGAAAGCCCACATTTCATTACCACCTCCACAGAAAATAAGCCCACTTATTTAAATATATTTCATGATATTGATTGTATCATATATGATTGCATACATTTGCCGAATTGTGAGGGTTCCCGGTGTGTCTGCGGGAGGAAACACACAAACAAGCGTTAACTTGAGGGTTTTGGAGATGCCGCCTACTTGCATTACCATTACGCATTGATTAGTTCCCCCCACTGCGAAGCAGCAGAGGAATTTCTGGGTGCAGATAGGACCACTCCTCTCTCTCTCTCTCTCTCTCTCTCTCTCTCTCTCTCTCTCTCTCTCTCTCTCTCTCTCTGCATATGATTTACTCTCCTCTCTCCCCAATCGGGG
>JAVQJF010027305.1:0-19042 GCA_036023855.1 Gadopsis marmoratus | reverse complement strand
TCTTAATTTTTTATTTTTTTTATCTATTTATATTTTATTTTTTTTTTTAGACACAAATTATTTTTACATCTCTTTATATATATATATATATATATATATATATATATATATATATATATGCTAATGCTGTGAAATTACTGTAAAAATACACCAAGGAATATATTGACATTTTGGGAAATGCGCTTATTTTTTTTTTCTTGCCAAGAGTTGGATGAGATACCTCTCTAATGTCTGTATGGTAAACATGAAGCTACAGTCAGCAGCCACTAAGCTTAGCATAGCATTAAGACTGGAAACAGCTAGTCTGGCTCTATAATGTGTTAAATAGTAAGATTTAGAGGTCCCATAAGGCAGATTTTATTGCATTTGGACAGAGGCAGGCTAGCTGTTTCCACCTGCTTCTAGTCTTTATGCTAAGGCAAGCTAGCATCTCCTGGCTCCTGGCTACTTATTGAACAGGCAGACATGAAAGTGGTATCGATCCTCTCATTTAACTCTCTGCAAATAAGCGAATAAGCGTATTACCCAAAATGTTAAACCTACTGCTTTGGAATGAAAAGAACCGCAAAGAAAATGCAGCTGTTGCATCACTGTGTGTTTTGTGTTCTGTGGATTCCCCTCTCATTAAAGTGGCATTCAATTTAGTCTTTGACATTCATTGTACTTCTCTGTGGGAAAAAAGCAATAAAAAGCTTATATAATGAAAATGTAATAATAGATTTGAATCTATAATAAAGCTAATAGTATACCTTATGTTTAAAAGTTAAAACAATTGTTTAATATAGCTTGAGCCCCAAATATATATTGCCTTTCTTACATATTTGTACAGTAAATACTTAGGGGTACATGGTGACACAGAAAACTATTTTTTCATCAAATTAATTTCTGTTCTTTTTCCTACATATCATCTGTTGGTTATTCCTTACTAATTCCTCATTCTCTACACATTTTTAGAGAAAGGTGCACGTGGGCTGTTTTTAAAAAGACTGATGGGAAGTTAAGCTCACTGTCCAGTCTGGAAGTGTGCGCTGGATAAATATTCATGATCTGTTACAAGCCTATTAGAGAATGCATGTGTGTAGAGTTTGTACGTGCATGCTCCTCTATTACACACACGGTGCATTTCCTGAATCTGCAGCAATCCATTTTCCACTGATTAAAACAAGATAGACTTTTTTCATCTGCTGTCACAGAGTCTTTATATGATGATGTATCAGTGATCCTATACTTGGCCTGCAGCTAAGTGGTTGGTTTATCACAGTTTACTGACAGTGCAGGACAATTGAAACAACTGGGTTATCTTTGTTTCTGTTAGGTTAGTAAAACATGGTCACAGCAAGGCCAAATAATGTGTGCTGTTGCATTATCTCTGGGGCTCTGACAGGGAAGGCGTAGGCGGGAGAACCACAGGCATAGTAATCACTGTCATTGACCAGCTAATCAATTTCAGAGGGCAGGATTCAGGTCTCCACTTGGCTTTCACAAAGAAACTTAAAAAGAATTGTTAATGAACTTCACTACATTGTGCTATTATTCCTTGTTTAATTGCACAAATTCACATACACAAGCAGATCCCTTTTTTCCGGTTTGAAATGTAATTTGTAAAATCCCAAATCCCTAGACTCCTTGCAAATTATTCCCTCACTTCTTCAAATGGTCAGAATTTCCTGCTGGAGCATATTAGCATTTTTCCTTTTTGTCATGCAACATAATTTAGCAGCATCTGTGCAATGATGAACAGCTTTGAGTGCAGTACAATAACATGTTTCGGGGGGGAGGACGTTCCAGTACAATTCAACAAATGAATTCATAAAGCAACAATTACTTTGATCGGCTGTTATTATCCTTTCAAACAGCAGCAATGTTGCGACAAAGGTAGCAATTAAGAAATGTTCTCCTTAAAGACTAGACTACATTTCTGAACAGCTCTAATTACTGCAGAGAATAAACCTGTTCTATCTGCGCTGCTCCCATTAAAGGTCCTTGCTGTTGTAACTGCTGTGAGGGCTAGAAAGGTTTCCACATTACAGTAATCACTTTAATTTCCTTACATAATCAGCATAATCAGAGCTCGCTTTAGGTTTTGTGCAACAAGGTTGAAGAAGCAATTCTTTGTCATTGACGTGGTAATAATGCTAAGGCCCTACAGTAACACTGCTTGATGAATACAGAATCAGACGTGTTAAACAATTTAATTCATAGACAATAACCCACAGTACATGTGCATGTTCCAGGTGGACAAAATGACAGAGAAAACTCTCCATGCATCAATGTTCATCTCTTTGAAGTGAGGTTGCTTAGCAATCCTCAGCTCTTAACGGCTTCTCTTGTCCTTAAGCATATGGGCCGTGGTAATTCTTTCCTCTTTTGTCACTTTCCACTGGACACTGGAGTCTCACCATCAGTCTCAGTGACTGCAGCAGATGGATCAACCATCCTGTGGCAGACACAAACAAATACAATTACAAACACTAAATGCTTGCCCAGTCAACCAGCACACCTGACAGAAAGGCAGCTTTAGAAAACTGTTTGTGTGTCTGTGTATATCTCCGTATGTGCATATGTTGCATCTTCACTCAGACGATTCAATACGTATCTGGCACACAGTCCACCATCCAATACAAAAACAATACAGATAAAGTTGTAACGATCCACACTATTCCTAGCCCCATTTTATCTTGCATGAATTAGGGCGAGACTTGCAGTTCTTCCTTTCACTGACGTAAGTAGCATGCTACAAGTGATTTCACTTCTCTTAGGGATTTTGGGGGAAATTAACAATGTGGGAACACAACCTGTCACACCTTAAACTGGATAATGGGATCGTACCTCTGGCTTCTACTACTGAGGGATGGGAGGACGACCTGCAGAGGTGGCCTTGGATAGCTGTAACAAATGATGTTAGCTAAAGTGTTACGGAATTTAGGGACAAGTTGTGCTGTTCTTTCAGTGTGGGAATGTCGGTGAGAGAGAGTTACTTGGAAAAATCAGTTTTTTGACCATGGTATAATTTTCATAGAATTAATAATATAATATAATTTGGGTCCAATCTGTTATTCAGTATTGATGCAGCTGCCTCGTGTATCAGTTTTCTGGAATGTATGAGTTCATCAGACCCTTGCATGCATATAGATGGGTAGATGACTAATTGGACCTTTTCTGTAACTTCATGCCGTCGTGGTAAGATACAGCATTTTGGATCAAAGTTACAACCAATTGAGACATATTATATTCCACCTTCAGGGTTCTTGACTTGACTTAAACATACATCAGTAAAATCCTTAATTTTTTTCTGTGGAACTGTGTGCATACATTTGTGTTTAAATATTTACCTGTCTCTAAAGCAACCTTGGCAGTTTTTCTTGGAATGCAGTCAGTTCATCAAAATGAACCTTATTATTATTTAATTAACGCTGGTGGTGATTCTATAAAGACTACCAAGATTTCACATCAAGACATAAGAGCCTGTATAATATAAAGGGCTAACTTATCTATAAGTGAATGCAGTAAAAATGGTGAATAAATATTGGTGAAGCAGCACTATGTAACATGTATTGTAGCTATCAATATGGGAACTACATGTTTGCTGTGCTTCCATTTTCAAAAAATACCCAATTTCCACGCTTGGTTAATGCCCAAAGGGTTTGGAAATGTGATTTTAAACCATGGAACATATAGTACATTGAGCATCTGTTCCCCCTCCACTGAGACTACAAACCCTCTCTGAAAGTTTAATGTTTCATCAGATCCAGATGCCTTAGCATGTACTGGAAGAAGCCTGCAGAGGAAAGATGCTCTCTTAAAATGCAGCAGAAGCACTAGGAGCGAGTCATAGGAGTGCCATAAAAAAGAATAAATCCAGGAACGAATGAGACAATAAATGTGGAAATAGAAATAGAAATAAATAAAAGAATAGATAAATTTGGATAATATACAAAGAAAAGTAATTATTTTTCCTTTTGCTTTTCCTTTATTGCTTTTGCTGTTCCTTGAAAGGCCAAGCTGTCAATCAACTGGCGTTGGGCGGGCCTTTCTGCCCAGCCTGAGCAATACATTCATGCACGCTTTGGTGGGAGCTACAATTTGCAAACAGGTGGCTGTGGTAAAGCTGCTGACCTTCAACCTTTTTGGAAGAGATTCCAGCTCTTCCCATCCACATTGTGGTGCTGTCTCTTATTTGTCATTTCCCCATTGAGGGACTAATAAAGGAGTATTAAATTCTTATTATGGATCTACTGTGCTGTTTTCCTAGGCGACTTCCAAATGACTTGTGACTTAAATGAAAGGCACAGACCAGTGCTGCTTTCTATGCACATAAACTGTCTCGACAACAAAACACAAGATTTGATTAAGTTTCTCTTTCAAGAACTCCTCTGTTGTCAACAAAGTGAAAACACAGAAAGTGATTATATTGTTTTTTTTTTAGCCTTACCAAGTTTCAGTGAGGCTAGAAGCTTTGACCCAGAAAATGAAATATCCACACCCCTGTGAAAGTGCTGTCGCTGTCTTTGGGGCACATCACAGTTTCCCAAAGGGGTGTCAAATCATTTGCTCTGGAAGGCCAAGAGTGAGCTGGTTTCATTTTAACCATCACAACACCAGAGTCTGTAGTTACTAAGCTTTCAAGCGATATATTAGTTGTGCCAGAGGTGAAATTAAAAGAAATATAAGATGAAGTCCTAGTAAATATTAATGTTTTATCCACAGATCAGCCATAACTTTATGGCCACTGACAAGTGATGTAAAGAACATTGATTATCTTGTTAGAATGGCACCTGTCAGTGGGGGGGATATATTAGGCAGCAAGTGAACATTTTATCCTCGAAGTTGATGTGAGCGACTTTGACAAGGGCCAGATTGCGATGGCTAGATGACTAGGTCAGAGCAGCTCCAGCACTGCAGCTCTTGTGGGGTGTTCCCGGTCTGCAGTGGTCAGATTGTACCAAACATTGTCCACTGAAGGAAAACCGCTGAACCGGCGACAGGGTCATGAGCAACCAAGGTTCATTGATGCGCGTGGGGGGCCAAGGCTGGCCTGTGTGGTCCGATCCAACAGAAGAGCTGCTGTAGCTCAGATTGTTGAAAAGGTTCATGCCGGTTCTGATAGGAAGGTGTCGGAAAACGCAATGCATTGCAGATTGTTGCATATGGGGCTGCAAATTGGTAAGGGTGCCCATGATGTCATAATGTTATGGCTGATCACTGCAAAGGTAATAGTGAAGCCTTTAAGACTGTTTGCATGGGGCACAGTGGTTAAAAGTGAGAAGGGGGACTTTCTTGATCTGTGGAAACTGGCTGCAGGACCAACAGAAACCTGCTGCAAACCCTCAGAGGGAGCTCTAAATGTCCTACAGATTGGATTGTACATAGGGGATATTTGTGGTTGATCTTCATCTCATTAGGGAACGGGTTTGTATTTCTGACTCAGTAAATCAATGCTATTGCACCATTAACACTGTTCCACAGCTTCCATTAATTTCATTACCATCGGATGTGCGCGCCTTGTGATCCGACGAAGCAGCATTCATGCATATAACAGACTTCACTCATGTTGTTGGATGAGACACACGTCTGTGTCATCAGTCGATGAAAAACAATGAATGTATTTATGTAGGCTTGCCGCTATATTGTAAGTAACAAATCATTCAAATGTTCAATGTTGTGACTCATTTTCATCACCTCCTAACATGAAACTGATAATGTTGATACATTTATCGCATCCACATGAGTAAAAGCTGCAAATAAGACTCTTTACATTTTCCAAAGAACGCTTACATTTTGACAGTTAATAGTTATGCAGTCGGGCTTCAGTGCACGTGCAGAAAACATTCCTGATCATCCAATTACTGCATTTAAAAGAAAACATCAACATCAACCAACAGGGGTCAAAAAAAAGTTGTAGGTTATATGCCTACATTTGAAATTTGTGGTTAGGCATAGTTTTATAAAATGTATCAGAGTAGGATTTGATGTCATGGGGAAATGTATGTTTATATCCTATTGGCCCCATTTACACTCATTTAAAGTGTCTTGTATCCAGACAAGATGCAGAGGCTTTTCCATGCACTTTTGTTTACACTAAGCCACATCAGAAATCTTATTGCAATCCGTCTTGGTTTTTCAGGGCTACAATATCAGGGTCGGATCTACTTCAGTTCAGATGGAGCAGTTTACATCCATGGTTACGACAATAACAGTTTAACAGAAACACACAGATGAATCGCATTTAGCGTGACACAAGTCTTCACGGCTCTCCTTCACACGGCTCCCTCACCCACACAGATCATTCATTGGTTGATCTGATCGGGGATCACATGAACACTTCAACAACTTGGTGCACTTTCTGTGTGGCCAAATGTCTCGAAATTCCTTAATGAGACAGAGAGGGGCAAAGGCTATTTTCAGTTTAATTTCAGAGTCCCTTCAGCTGTCACTGGGAAGAGTAAACATTACATCCTGGAGAGAAGGATGCGTATGGGCGTTTTTTAAAATCTGGCTACAATGCCAGGTGGTGGTTCTGGCAATCAGACTGGCCTCTAATGCCTCTTGAATGCATTTACACTTGACCTTTTTCACATCTGATAGTGATCCAATCGGCGTTTAGTGTAAATGGGGTCTTTGATGAGAAGTGTTTATTGTATATTGTCGATTGTAAGATCCCCAACACACCTGGGTGATTGCTTATTGCTTATTCTGTATAAAATGAGGCGGACACACTCTGGTCTTCAGATAAAGACTTATTTGGCATATAACATCAGGATACTGGCTGGATCATGCTTTTCTGGGCTGTATGGAAGGAAAAATGCACATGGCTCGTTTGGAGACGTTCTCGTGGCTGTTCATCTTAGACTTTGACAGATTTTGAGTATAAGGCTAAAGGTTGTTCTTTTTTGTTTGCTTTTTCCATTTTGAACCTGCCTACCAACACGATCACCTTGGTGCTCAGGTTCGCATGACATGTTGATGAGATTTGGGAGAGACCCGCAAAGATGTTTAGAGGCATCTTCAGAGAAACCATACTTCCAGCATAGGAAATAAAATAGTAAATTGAGGTCATTGTATTTGGAGAGCAACAATCCCATTTTTTAAGTTAAAGACAAACAAACCTCCTCATTGAGATGAAAGTTCTTGTCTTACCAGCACTCAGAGAACTTTCCCAAATCTGGAAGCTGGAACTTGCTTTAAATTCTTATGCTAAAGAGCTATCTGAGAGAAGTCTCTGACTGAATACAGCCCCAAATGATTTGACTAATTACTTCCTCCTCTCTCCTCATCTCTTCATCCTCTCACTGAAATCACCAGGTATAATCTCTGCCCTTCATGGCACATGAGTTGACATGCCTGGATTAGGCTCTTTTGTTATCCTGTTTCTAGTTGTGAGAATGTTGATGTGCTCAAGTACCAAACCGTTCAAAGTAGTGGAAAGAGGATCCCGTGGGAACTGCATTGGAAGAGTCTGTAACACCCCTGTTTTGCATTTTGAACATCACGCTATGCATTCTCAGAGGTCGCTGTCGCTTTAATATTTGATATTTCCTATGGGGTCCACTGTGTGACGATCAAAGATGGAGACAACCTTGAAATGCCTCCCTCAATTTACACATGGAGGGTGTCAACGAGAGAAAGTAGGCTAAAATGGAGGGGGGAAAGAGAGTGAGTTGTGTCTAAGCAGTGGTAGGAGAATTCACAACCTCAGACCCCATACTGACAACTAATTAAAACTGTTAGGCCTTTATTTAACACTTTTGAGTTCTGTCAGAAGAGGCGAGGCAGCGTGTTGTGTGCCTGATTTGGACCCAATTTAAAAGCCTTGTCTGTTGTCCTTCCTTATTAAACCAAAAACACACTTACCAGACACGCTTTCCATCCTTGAACCATTAACTTAAGGGTCCAGTTTGGAGTTTATTTTACCTTTTTATAAATGACGGTTCATTTGCACATATTGACAGAATTTGACAGTGTTTTCATCCTGTTTGACTCCATATTAGCTCCATGTCACTGCAACGTTTACTGCTACTACTAAAAGAAAAGAAAAATGCATAACCTGTAGCTCTGCATAGAGGAAGCAGATTGTAAAAGCTGTGAAATCAGTTCAGTTCAATCAGCTCAATTTCTAATAGAATTAATAAGAAATAAAAGGCATTGTTTACTTGTCTCAATATGAGCAGCACCTCTCAAAATGAATCCTCTAATACATTTTCTTAACAATTTGACCATTTATTTAAGAGTTCTGAGACATTCTGATTGTTTTATTAAGTCCGACAGTGCACGAGCATGGGCTGGCAGGACGTTAAGTTGGGACTCTTGTTTAATTTCCTCAGATACTGTATGTATGTTCATTTAATCATCCGTACGGTTGGCATGAATGAACATTGAAAATGTATGGAGGGAGACAGCTGTTCTGATTATTACTGAAGTTGTATAGAGGGTTTTTTGTAATATCTTTTTCCCCGGTAGCACAGCAGGGATTAAAAATCTTTTTTATAGACTGATGTGACATGAGAAGAATCTACGTAATTAAATAATATCGGCTTATTCAGCGTTTTCTTTTTTATTTTCTCATCATATGAGATCATACTTAGACATACACATGCATTTAATGTCTCTTTATCATTATCATTATATATGAATATCAGGTAGCTAGTGCGGGAGTCGGCCCGACATTTTCCCTCAGCTTCAGTCCTCTCACTGCTGCCATCACACTGCAGAACTGTGTGCAGTGGGATGTTAAACCTCCCTTCAATAAAGAAAGCCTCCAGCTGGTGAAGGAGGTGGGTTTCTGCTTTACTCTCTGCACTCTGGAACATCTTGTAAAGGTTTCATGTGGTTGTGTTCGTGGAGGCTGTTTGGCATTATCCTGGTGTTCGTGAAGGTGCTACTGAGATAGCTTTGCAGTGTGTATGGTGGCATTACAATTTTAGACTATTAGAACATTATGAGCAAAGAGTGTGTCCAATATTAATCCCACTTTATCATGTACAAAAAGCTTGGCACCTGTGCTAAAATGCTAAACAGTCAACCTGCCCACACCGTCACAGACCCAGCACCATTTGCCAACATCCTATACATTGTGGGTTAAAATCATTGTTTGGCTTTTTGCAATTTTAAACCCATTGTGATAAGTGTTTTCCCCACTGTTATCCATCCACAGGCATTAAATAGTAAAAGCAGTTTCCGAATGGCTGCCATTTCGTCAATGCCAAATTTGTGTAGCTCAGAATTTGCCTTTTTTGTTTACTGGACCATAAAGGTGCTGTTTAATTTCTGTGTTGTTTCATCCACAGATTTATAGACTTCATAAACTTCCCTGTTGATTCAGTGAGGTTTAACTCAAGGCAACTGCTCCTTTTTGTTGATACAGTTTTTCCATGTTTGTCATCCTGATCAGCCGAGGCTGTTGCCGCAAGACCCAATGTTAGTTTGGAACATTTTGTCTGCTGTCACTTTTTATTGGTAATTCAAACTGCCATTTGAATGTGGACTAAATTAAGGGAGACGCTATTAGCACCCAGGTGTCAGTAGCCAGCAATGCTATTTGCACCGGTGGGTGGAATGGCCCAGTCGTCATAAACAACCACTGGCCAACAATATGATCTGTCGGCCCGCACTAAACTGCTGTGGCTCAAAAATAGACAACCGTGGGCATCAATAAGCACCCTCTGTTGACACTGCAAGAGGGAGAAGTCGGCCCTGAGAAGTGCCTAAAAAGTGCCTAAACCTAACTAAACTGCGACCGGTCCACCATGTTAACTGTTAGAACGCCGGGTGTAAATAGTCGAAAATTAAATATTTGATTTGTGTTCAAATTAAACGTTCTCAGTGTGTAAGCACAGCAAAAAAAAATCTGTGGATAAAGGTAAGGCTGTTCCTCACAGTAATGCAAATGAGGGGAGCAACTTGAAATCTTCAGCTGCGTTAATTCAAACAAATGACATGTTAGTTTGAATTTGCTCAAACTGGAAATTTAGACAGCGTAGAAGCTCTAACCTACCGTTTGGTCCATCAACCATTTTTAACCTCTTTGCAAGTGTTTTCTTTTTCATGTTGCTTTGATCATTTGTATTAACGTAGTTACTGCCAGACATATTTTTTAAAACTGATACATACACACTTGTGTTTGGTATACAGCTTAATTTGACTCAGCTGTCCTTGAAATTCTGATTTATTTACTTAAAAGATTTTTCATCTGCCGTTTCAATTATTTTGCCCTTCCCATTCCATTAACGTGAAAATGCAGTGTAATTAAATGGTTTAGTCCCAAAACAGTATTAATGGGGTTTAAAAATGTTATCATTGATAATTATGAAAAGGTCCTCTGTTTGGTGTGAAATATATTATACTATATGACGTTTAGTAGGAGCAAGTGACAAATGGGGGGTATCGTGAGCTGAAACCCCCTACAACTATTATCGTATTAGATTGGAGCTGTGTTTGAAAAGACATGCGTTTGTGAATATGAAATGTGATAGGTGAAATGGGATTCCGAAAGGTTAGACGTGCTGTTCTGTGCAGTACTGACTTCACACTCGCTGACACCAACTAGAAGTTGAAATGAGTGACAGCTGCAGTATTTTAAAATCTCATCTTTTTTGCTTAGTTTTTTTCACGGTGAATGTGTCAGCCTGGCTATAAATGGAGCAAACCGAAAACGGGAGAATGAGAGGCAGAAAGAAAGAGAGGGGCGGGGGGGACAGATCAGCTTCCTCTGTCTCTCGACTCCAGCACGGCAAATAGCTACGTCTCTGTGGCACCTCTGAGAAGCCAGACTCAATCCATTAAACTGGCAGTTGGGTGAACTCTGTACAGCCCTCAGAGTTTCAAAGCAAAAGATATATACTGATGCTCCCTCGCGGCTCTGATCCCACTCCTGCAGGGGAGATGTGATGCTTATCCAACAAGGTGAAGATGCTGGATGTCCCAAATACAAATAACATAGGACACTTGCTTATAGTAAATGCAGGGATAGCCCGATTAATTTCATAAGAATGCAAAACACTGAAAATCAAACAAAGCGCCACCCCACAGAGAAACTCTGTTATTACACGATTGCAGCACAAAAACATCCCCCTGCACAGGCACAGTCGCTTTGTCAGTGTCGGATCTCTCAGCGTCAATTTGCAACACAAATTGGTGCAATGAGCGCGACAGCAAGAGAAAGCAGCATAATGTTTTTGAAGATTTTTTTTAAATGCGACATCAGGAGCCTGCCTAAAGCGGAACGTGACATGATACCCCGAAGAGTGTTTGTGGTTGAGGGTTTAACTGCCCTGCCATTTTTAATCACTGTAGACGGCCGGGTGGCGACAGGCGACAGACGACAGCCTAGCTTGGGCTCTCACCGCCCTGTCACCGCTCCCGGCCAACCATTCAAAATGACGAGTGTCACTGTGCCGTGCTGATATGTTTCCCAAAAAACCACAGCCGGACCGCCTTCAGGAATATACTGAACAGCTGTCATTTCCGCAGGCTCATTATTGTAAAGGTCAGTAGAGACGCAGTATAGACAAGCACTTCATATCAACCCATAAGTACCTCTTAGACCTGTGGTGTGGTGTGCTGTAGCGCTTTAAGAGTCCTGCAACTACACCATCTATTGCTTTTGTTAGGATGCTGCGTTCACTCTTGATCATTCACATATCATTTAAAGCCTGTGGGATTTACAGAGCAGCCATTTACGCTCTCTGCCTCCTCCTCATAACCCTAGGTTCTCTTCCTTGGCACTCACTCAGGAAAGAGAGCAGGGCTCCTTGTTCCAGCAAACCCCTGGCGACAAGCCTCATTACGTAACCCCTGGCAAAATCTGAAATATGCAGTATATCTACAACAGCAAAGAAGCAGATACCGCCGCAATGAAAGATAGCCATTGATATGTCAGACATGACTTATAGCCTTTAGGAATCACAACATTCAGTGAGATACGGGTTAGAACTCCTAGAGATGCAGCATAGTTGTATCATTTATGCTGTATGTGCTTTAGATATAGTTTTTTTCTGCTTTTTGTCTTGCTTTGGTGTTTCATGTAGTGCTTAACGTCAACCTGCAAATGGAAATGAGCCTTTTGGCTAAATATGGGCCCATTTACATCCCACTGATGTCAACCTTTTTAAATGGGCTAGAATGCAGAAATAATGACGAAAATTAGTAAGTGTTATTTTACAAGTCATTAGTCTAAATAACCCAAACTCACGATTTTCTTTTCCCAAAATATGGGTAGATAAATGAATGAAATGTAAATGTATTTTGGCATGTAAATAATTACACAAAACTATTAGGGATAAAATAATAGAAAAGGAAAAACAGCAAGTAACAACTAACAACCAATAACAATTACTCCCAACAGAACAGCACATTAGAAAATAACAAATATGACTTTCAGTTTGCAGTTTGCAGGTATAGATTTGATTTTTTTGTGAAATTAGGAAGTGTGTGCCACATCTTTTAAACTTTTCTTTTTGTAAATATAAGCCTGGTCGCAACCCTTTTTTTAAATACCCTTATAACTAAACAGTTTGTGTGGCTAACTTAACATCTCGTTGGCAGTAGGTGATGGAAAGACATTCTGAGCATTTTGTCTAGTGACGTCAAGCCTCACTTTGCATTTACACACGATAGAGGTCTGTCCAGTGAAGCACATCCTACATCAACCTTTTTCTGAAATGCATACGGATTTCTCCACCAAATAACAATTTTCATTTGTTTTTAATAACTACCTATGTATCCTTCCTACCAATGTGCAGTCCATCCTCTGCCTCATTATTAGAGTCATTATTGGCTCTAGTGATGATGCTGCTGTAGATGACATCCTCACTATCATGGCCCACTGCATAAAGTTCACACTCTCTATTTCCCTCTCTTGATCCCTCACCTGTACCTCATCTGCCAACTGGGAGGCAGAACAGCTACCTTCTCCTCTCTCTTCCCTCAGTAACTGATGATGGTGACAGAAATCTAAGACATTGATAACCCAGAACTGAATTTTGAATAAAGCTTAATGTTCAAAAAAACCTGTGCTGCAACTTTGATATTCCGAGGATGTTTGGTGTTTTTGTTTGAAAAGTCACTGAAATGATATAACAATTATTAAAATAATTGCAGACAATTTGTCTGTCTCTAAAAGAATTCCTGGCTGTAAACGACTCTTATGTTGAGAATCCTAGTTCTATTTATACCCACATCTTGGCAACGTGTACAGCGGGGGACACAGACATTTCAACTAAAATTGACAGAACCATGTAAAAGCATGTAAGAGCATCCACATAAACTCAGTGTTTAAGAGCAGTATTTTCAGAACAAGATCTCTTCAGCACGTTGTAATGCTGCTGCAAGAGTATGATGACATGTTGAATTATGTACACGTGGCTACAGAACTTGTGCCAATCCCATCTGTCAATGCCCCAATTGAAACTGAGACTACAGTTTCAGGGTTAATTAATGTGTGCTGTCCTTGATAAATCCATACATAAAGAAGAGTGAGTAAAGGGAACGCCATCCATTTTATACATCAAAGTCTGTTTGCAGGTCTTGGGCAGACTGCACTGCATATCTGGAAAAAAAAAGGCTTATTTAGCAAGTGACAAGTGATGTCACGGGTTTGTGTTGGTTGGGCTGAATGCTTGTAGCCCCCTCCTCATCTCTGCTTGAGGCTAGCAGGTCAAGGTTTCATTAGCTCCTATAACACAGCTGAATCTCCAGCTGAACCGCAGGCAGTCAAGGTGCATTGTGGGTAATGTAGGCATTGTAGATTTTGACAAGAAAGATGATATCTCTGATTCTGCTGCATCTGTTTTTATCTTCTTTTTTTTATTTTTTTACTCTCCATCATGACTTATGGGAGTGCAATGTTAAATCGATGGCGTACTCTTTCAAGTAACATTGTCGAGCATGACATACAAAGACATTGGTCCAGACACAACACAGCTTTGGGTTATGATTTGAACAATTAGCACCCTTTTTAATTTGAGAGCAAGATGAAAATATCGACTCCTTGTTTGTTAATTTGCACAGTTGCCTCAGAGGACCAGGGCTGTTAAATCAAGTTAATTATCAGCTAGTGCCCTGTGAAGGAGAAAAATGACAAAAGAACGAGGAGGCATGGCCAGTACCCTTGGCAGTGGATGAAGCTACAGCCAAGTGTGGATCAACTGGCGGGTAAACTGTTTTGCAGAAACATGAGACCAGGAATTTGTAGACAAACACCCACAGACAATGTTTTTTTTTTCTCTAGCATCATGTATGTAAGTTAGCCCTGAACTCATCATCCTGCCTGACAATGGACAGCACTACTGCAGCTTAGAGCCATATCTTGAATAAATGAACACTTACTAGGAAGGTCAGCAGAAAACAATGAACCTCTTTTTAGAAAGCCATTTCTTTTCTATAGAGATCTCTTTTTAGCTGCAGCAGGTGAATAATGAGGAAAAGAACCACGGTTTATGGTGCACCCTGTGATAATGGCATCAGACTAATTCAAATACTTTATAGTGTCTGTAAAGCACTGAAATGAACAGAGGAAAGGGTTGTTGACTATACAGTAGTAATGTGACAAGTACAAGAGAGTGAAACAGAAAACATAACAGTGAGAATTTTCCTTCCGATGGATCATGACCTTTAAATTGAGTTTAAGGGTTTCACACAAGACCATCCTCACATATTCTGAACTCTTCAGTTCCATTATAAGTGTAATTTTCTCTCTAACAGTGTTGGCGAGCTATGTGTCTGGTCCTCCTGGGGCTCTCTCTGCTGCTGTTATCTCTCAAAGAACAGTAAGTGTTTTTACCCTTGCAGATGAGACAGAAAAAAAGAAAAAAGTAATGACCCAAATCTGGGAAAGACCTTTTGATAGCAATGAACAAAGCAAGGAAGAGGAAAGGAGAGGAAGGGGGGAATGGTGCCATCCTTTCCTCGCTTAAGCCAGGAACTCACAGAGGAAGTGTCAGTCTGTCAGAGGCTGGATATAATCTTCTACATTGAGACGCATGAAGTGATCATGGTGCCCTGTCACCGGTAGTCCTTGTCTTTGATTAAGGCTTTTCATCCTCCATTGGGCTTTGCTGTGGGTCGACCGCACTTTGTCTTGTGACATGCATAATTTTCTGCTCGCAGTCTCCCCATCTTGATAGTGAGCTAATAGAAACTCTCTCTCCAGATCCGCTTCTAATGAAGACAGATCCTCAGATGGCCAAGCAGTCCCATTTGTATCACCAGCCTATCAACTTGTTTTAAGTAGATTAGGCATGTTCTGTGCAACAAGGAAAAAGGGGGTGGGGGTTAAATTGCAGAGAGGGGTTTTATTTTCATTTAAGCCATATCATAGCACCGCTGAGAGTTTGCTTGATCTCTAGACGGTGAGGAGATGAGAAGACTGTCGGCGTAGATTTAAAATGTGATCAGATTGGTGTTGACGTTCACTGACGGTTGTCTGGCTGAGCAGATTGGTTCTGGGTGGCTGGATAGTTTAGTGAATGGGCTGCAGCTAAAGATTATTTTCACTATCGACGAATCTGTTATTTTCTTGCTTCTATTCATAACATTTCAGAAAATAGGTTGAAGTGCCTCACACAATTTCCCAGATCTTGTTCTGTGTGACCAGAACCCAACAAGCTTACATTTTACAATCATGTAAAACAGAAAACAATGTCTCCCTCCAGCCACATTTCCACTTCCCCGGATGCCTTTATTGCCATTCTCTACCTGTCCACCAGATGCCAGCAGAGCTTTACACCTGTCGCAGTCACCTGACCCCCACATCCACCTGTTTCCACTTTCCCTCATATAACCAGCCCATTTCCACTCATACACTGCCAGATTTGTGTTGCAGCCATCTGAACCAGAACCCCAACTCTAACCTGCACCTCTATCTGCATCTGAATCTACATCTGATCTGTTCTGCTCCTGCTTTTTTGTTGCCTGTTCCTGCTCACCTGTCATGCCCCCTCTTGTGAATTTGACTGCCATCCTGTTGCCCACCTGTAAGCCTGTTCCCAACCATCCCCTTGACTATGTTTCATTTTACCCTACCTGCATGCCTGGAGTGTAATTGTCTGCGTTTGAATCCTCCTCCCTTCGTTGCTGGAATTCACTGGCCGTGTCAGAATAGCAGCACATTCTCATATTTCAGAAGCTGGAACCATCAAATGTTTTAACCGACAAATCGTTTCAGCTCTAGTGAATGTACATCAAGGTAATCGAATGGAATAAGGAAGCTACTTACTTATTCAGATGTGGACTATAATTATGCATTATTCCAAATCAAACTGAATGCAAAATGTAGCTTTTCTGTGCTTTAATGTGGTTTCATTACTGAAATCAAGCATCTAAGAGCAGTTCATAGGGACTTTATAGTGTAGGTGGTTGCAAGAATACATTAGACAAAATATAAAGACAAAAGTCCTCCACAAGTTAACTCTAATCTTGTCGTCCTCTGAGGTTGTGTGTTTTCATTACTACAGCAGCTGACCTCAACCAGACTGACATTAGCCTCTAATGATCCTGTGCATCCCACTCAATAAGCTCGGGGGAACAGACAACTCTCTCTGCCAGAGCCTCTGGTCTATGGGGTTTGTTAACCAATATTAGCATTAATAATTCAGCTCAAACCTTTTAATAGGTAAATATTTGGGTATAATAATTGCAGTATGTCTACACTGGTAATTTTGGTTGTTCTTGTGATGGTATTATGCTCGTGAATGCCTCAAGCAGACCAGCAGTGGGCTGGAAACTGGAACACATGTTGTTAATATTGTTAGTGGCTATTTGTTTTCCAAAGATTAAAGTGAAGAGAAGACATATAAAATAATGCTTGCTGAGTGAATAGTATAACATATTTTACAAGGTTTTTATTAAGGATGCAACTAACAATCATTTGCATTATTAATCAATCTGCTGATTATTTTCTGGATTCGTCTATGAATTGTCAAACAAATACTGAAAGAAGAGCTCGTCACGTTTTATCAGAGCTCAAAGTGATGTCTTCAGATTGCCCCAAATCCCAAAGATATTCACTCAAATACTGATATAAAATCGGGAAAAGCAGCAAATCCTCACATTTGAGAGACAGAAAAGCATTTTTGCTTGAAAGATGACTGAAAACAATTAATCAGTGATCAAAACAGTTCATTCGTTTTTTGCATAATATTTCAGGTCTGGCTATTTTCTGTTTTACAACTTCAGCATTTGCAAAAGAATTGAAACATCTCAAATGAATATTGAATACGTAACGTAGCATAAAGACACTACCTGCCCTCAGAAGTGCTTTAATCCTCCCTGGATGGCTGTCAAAGTGAGCTGAACTGTGTGCAGTGCACTATTCTTGAAAAAGGAAAGCCTCCAGCTCTTTGTCATAAACGTTCAATGATCTATGATTGGGGAGGATATGGAAAGTGTTTGACATTATTCAGGCGTTGAAACAAATCTGTAATTTGTTTAGCTGGGCATACAGTACCTGCATGTTGGCCTCATTATCTTTGAATACTGGAAGGTTGTGATGTAAACAATAGGCTTCATAATGGTCTCACAACGTCAATCAACAGAACAAATGACTGAGATTAATGCAATACTTTCCCATATCATCAATTATAGTGATATATACTAGTATATTTAAACACCAATAAAAGATGGAGCTCATTCTTCCGCCCTTTAAAAATGTAAACCTATGAATCAAAAGCTGTCAGAAAAAAGCAGCTTTCACATTCAACACATTCTGGTTTCTTACAGTCAAATTTTAGGATGAAATATGATAGTATTACAAGAATATTTGGGTTTACTTTCAATTTCATGTACCTAGTGATGGAAGAACTATCAATACAACAATGTAAAAATACTCCATTGCAAGTAAAAGTCCTACTTCTATCCTAAAATACAGAAGTGTTTTAGGAAAATTTTCTTAAAATATGAAATGTAAAAGTACTCCTGCAGAAAAATGTCCCCTTTGACTAATATATGATCACATATTACATTATTATATTTTTCATACTGATGTACATAACAATACATGCATAGCTTTTTGCTGTGGTAGCTGGTCAAAGTGAAGCTAGTTTTAGCCTCAAACTGTTTAGTTAAGCGGTTTTCAACCTAAGGATCAGGCCACACAGGGTCACAAGATTACTCTGAGGGGTTGTGAGAGGATTAATGGGGTAGGAAAGAAGTAAAAGCTAAATTTGACCTCTTTGGACCTCGAACAGTTATTTACGTTAAGCAATCTGAGAAGTTTAGATGCAAAATATCTCTTTGGTGGAAAGACTATCAACTCATAGACATCTGAAACATGACAAGGGGCCTCAAACAGACAGTTTTTGTAGCCAAAAAGGCTGGAAATCACTGGTTTAAACTATAATGTATTGTATTTTTTAAGTATCTAATGTTTTTTCATGGAAAATCTTCATTTGTGTAGTAACTACAGCAGTAAAATTAATGTAATGGAGTAAAAACTGCAATATTTCCCTCTGATATGTAATGTGTGAAGGTTGACCGATCAGCCAGGCAACAAAAAGAAGCGGTCTCGGGCAAAATTAACCGTGAATTTAATGTGAATTTATTTAGTTCATAATGGAAGGTCCCAGCAGATATTTGCAGTGCCTCCAGCAATGATTGGCAGAACAAACACACAAAAAAACACAAAAATGAATGACATAAGGAACCAAAACCCTGGCCCTATTTGGCTCGGTCACTAACGGGTCCCAAACAGGCGCTGCGACCTCTCTCCTCCTTTCCCCGTAACAGATTCCCCTAGCGCTCCAGCCTGCTCCCTTATATTAAGGTGGACTCACCCACTCCCAGGGACAATCAATTATCTGTTACCCAACCCCAACTTTATTTTAAACAATTTTCAACAGCCATTTCCCCAAACAGAAAAAACACCCCTGCCACTACCTCACACTTGGTCTCTTCCCCCAGGACCCCCATCTATTTATATGAGTGGAACCTTCCAGCCAGGTTTGGCAGTTCAGGTCCCGGTCAGAGGAAGAGACACACCCCACAGGTAACAAACATTTTAACTTGACCAAACACTTTACACCCACCTCCGCTGTCTTGTTTTTTCCATTAC
>JAVQJF010027303.1:0-11592 GCA_036023855.1 Gadopsis marmoratus | reverse complement strand
GGACTCGAAACACTGCAGAGGGAGAAGCTGCAGCCATATGAATTAGAAAACAAACTAAAAACAGCTGCAGTGTCTCTGGACAGTCGTTACAGCTGGAACATGTGTTGTAGTTCATCTCTGATTATTATGGAGTCTAACATCATTCTGGCAAATACATTTTTTGTTAAAAATGACATGTTGTTAATGTGGACAGAAAAAAATAGTTATGAAAGAAAGAGATACAGAGAGTTTTTTGGCACCAGGTCTTTCTTGTTATTCTAGAGCACTTGTTACAACAAGATATAAAGTGTTGTTGCTGTAACTTGGTATCTGGTATAATGCTGCTGTTGCTGCAGCGCAAACTATTGATGGGTACAATGCATTTGTCAGCCCCCCCACCCAGTATCACGACCAGTCGTCACTGATCTCAAGCCTGAACAGTGGAACCTGACTGAGGAGGTGAGCCAGGCCCTTGAGTCATTTGAAGGCGCTACAGTGTTTCTGAGTCGGGAACAATATGTTACACTCTGCACTTCCACTAGTGCAAAGGCCTTAAGACGTCCATACTGAGTTCAGCTTTGGTATGACCAGTTAAGTCAAACCAGGCTCATGTAGCAGAACAGATCACAGCCAGATGGCAAGGACTACCTGAGAGGGTCAGATGTACTGCAGCTTTTGTGCCTGTTCTTCAGGTGCACATTTAATGCATACTGCCCCAAACGCGTGCTGTATTTATCAAGAAGACATACCAGGCTGGAGTCGCAGTTTGTGTGTCATTTGTGAGAGTGTTTGCAAGGTGCACCTCATTGCATACACAGACAACACGAGGAGGCATGTTAACAGAGAATGATATATATATCATTCTCTGTTAACATGCCTCCGCCTCGTATTGTATACATACATACATATATGTATTCTGCTGGATTTACTGAGGTCACACTATTTGTGAATGTGCATAAAATTCAGGCTTGTGTAGGCCTGTAACTAAAACTTGCTAATAAGAAACAAGAGTGAAGCAATTGACTGTTACAATATGTGTTTAGTGTAATGCAAATAAACATTGGGCGGGGAGTTTTGACTTGTGTTGATTAAACTCAACATCAGTGAAGTGTAAAATCACTACAGGCTGCTAGTTAAGATTTTGTTAAGATATTTAAGTGTACCTGCATTTACCTCAGTATTAGCATCCATATCAACAGCACCTCCACCTCCACCTGCTCCACTCTGAACTGCTGCACCTGCTGCTCTCTCTCTTGCTGGCCATGTTTGTATACTGTATCTTTCGTTTGTCGTATTATATCACATCACCTTTTCGTTTCCCATGAACATCTTCATTGGCTATCAATAATTAGATGTATGCTAAAGATTATACCATAATTTTATGATAAATATTTTACGTAACAGTCCAATAGATGGAGCTGGTCAAAGTAAATGTAATCAAGATCACTACGTTCACTGGCAGTAAGCATCTGGAGGTAAGTACCAGGTGCAGTCCAGTCGTGTCTGTGCTATGAGATGCTGCTAAGTAAATCAGACCCTGAATACACACCACATGTGGCAGGAAACTCAATGAAAGTCACTTTCTTAATAAAGCCCTGACAGATTTCCCTGTGCATCAGCCTGCTGCATGGTGACACTGTTAGTGATGTATTATTTTCATTCATCTGTCAATAGGGGAGCAGAACTCTTTTGCAATGCAACTTTAAAATACATAACATAATAGATATTCTGTAATATTGAGCAATGTCACTGATTTTACCAGCAATAATTTATTTCATTCTGTTATATCTGATTATTTTGAGTATTGATGCGTATCTTTGTGTTATCAGCGCATTATGATTCCAAGCGAGTGCCGCAATAGTCAAATATAGAGCCTACAAGATACAACAGTCACAGAAAGTGTTATCACACAGTCCCTATTTGACCCAAACCTACACGCCCAACAACTCACACATACACACACACAAGTATTAGGCTAAACCCTAGATCCAAATAGCTGGATGCAGTGGTAAAACTCACAGCCAGGCTCTTCAGTAATGAAAATTACAGTGTAGTTGTCGTTATTTATGGCTCTACCAAATCACAGGGCTCTATCTGCTCTGGCAGACACACCTGGACAGCCTGTTGAATGCAAGCCCGCGCAATCGCCAAACCTGTAATTGTCACCATGATACCAGTGCTGTTTGCTATTGGTATTGATCATACACATATGATTACTTGTGAGAGCAGATTCAGCCAATAGGAATGGACGTGGGCCTGTAACCTTTAACATCAGCGTGACCTGTCATCATTTATTTCTTGGAAGAATAGAGACAATGTTTTATTCATTCACATTTGGAGAGAGTGATTGAGATGGGCAGGTGAATGCTATGATTTACTGCTATTAACTCCTAAACACAGACAATCTTGTGCGAATTGGGGCTTTTGGAGTGCAGTGTTTACAGCAGAGGAGACGGTGTGATTGCAGATGAATTCATGATGGAAAATCAGGCTGCCGTGTCTCGTTTCAAAATAAGAGGTGCAACATTTTTTCAATTAAAAAATTATGGAGGAATACCACCATATGTTTTAGTGATGAAAATACTTATTATGTTGATACAATTAATATTTTATATTGTATGAGTTTACTACAATATTAAATGCTTTACTGTAATATCCAGCAATAAATTTTATTCCAACTGAAATTAACTCGCTTTTGTTTTCTGTAAATTACTTATCCTGGGATGTTCTATGAGAAAAAAATCAGAGACCAAAAGGGAGAAATGTATGTTTTATATTTGGTAGATGCTATTAGGTAGGTAGCCAACAATGTTATTTGCACCCGGGGTGGAATAGCCAATGTGGCTATTTACACCCGGGTGTATATAGCATGGCAGAGTCAAGCACCGATGCAGGTATCCATAGCCAACTATGCTATTTGCACATGGGACAATCGCGGGGGACACTCAAATCCCACGAGCATCCATAACCACCCTCTGTTGACGCTTCACATGGTAGAAGTTAGCCCTGAGAAGTACCTACACCGAACCAAACTGTGACAATTTCACAAAGTTAACCACATGTTAGAATGCCTTAGGTTTAGGGAAGAGATAACCACGGCTGATGCTCAACACCTATTGCTGTCAAAAACCATGACGCTTACAACGGGTGTAAATAGCCGAATAGCTGCCGTGTGACTATTCTCACCCAGGTGCAAATAGACATTCCATACCAATAAAGGCATTTTAATTGTGCCTTGGAGAGTGCCTTGGAGATTTTTTGTCTACATGTATCCCTATCCAAAGAACACCTCAAACAAACTAATTTTGAGTCCAGGAAGCACTTACCCAATCCTTTTTTTGATACTGTACAGTATATTGTTGATCATTCCTGAATTCAGTACTAATTCAAAAAAACAGGTGATATAACGTTCCTAATGTGAGTATTTTTAGAATCCATTATATGAAAATGTTTTAGTGTCTCTGATGTGCAGTCTATGATAAAGACTTTATAGTCTCTAACCATCCAATCAAACCAACTCATGGTCCCACACAGCTACTGTAAAGCATTTTACAATAGCTAATTAGCTCACAATGCATTGAACATTAAGGACTCCCTCATGTACGATTCAAACCCGAGTGGTAAGCCGAGTCATTAACCCAGGCCTGCGTGCCATCGGTCTAATTCCACAGCACTGATCAGATTATAGCTCAGCGGGGGGCTCTTACAGCATTGTACACACAACTAAGTCCCCTGGGTGGATTTCATATTTACTTGTTGAGGGGGGAATGGTAGAAGCCTGCAATCTATGAAGGTGAGATTTCTTTTATCAAACTAATTAAAAATGATATCCTGAAAAATAGAGAAGGTTAGACCTGCTTCCTTGGGCCAAAATGTTATCTGTAGTCTGTCAGTTGGTCTGTACCTATCTGTCACTGTCTCTTCTAGCACTTTTGTCCAAACTAAGATGTAGCATATCCATAGTGCCATCATCAGGTCACAGTTTCCATTTGCAAACAAGAAACATCCAAATCTGTGAGAATGATTGACATGAAGATTCCTAGGTACATTCAAGATGTCTTCTGGAGAGTCTAGTTGCAAAATTGTTGAATTTGCACACACATACATATGCATATCATAATGTCCTGTATAAGAGACAGTACTATATCATTGGCTGGGCATGTGCTCTTACAGGACAACTATGGTTTACTTTATAGTCCTGGCCATTGGTTCTGTAGGTCACAATTTTATCATTTTACTCAACAACATAGACTAGCTACGAGTTACTTTTTAAACATGGGCCTCAGTCATTGTCCTCCTAGATGCACAACTTCAGTTGACTGGATATGCAGCGTTTTACTATTGCACTTGTTTTCGGGGTCTGTGTGTTTTTGACTTTGCATAAGTTCTTTGTTTGCAGTGTTTGCTGTTAATGTGTTCATTTTGGTTTTCTCCTCATGGAAATGTTTTGGACCGTTGTGGCGCATTTGCCCTTGTCAGCCAACGTAGGATTATGAATGGCGACGATATATGCCAGCAAGCTATGTTGGCATATACAGCTCTAGATAAAATTAAGAGACCACTCCAAATTTTCCAAAGTTCATTTTACTCAAACACATAAGTAGTAAAACCAGAGAACTGACAATTTTGCAGTGGTCTCTTCATTTTTTCCAGGACTGTATCATCGACATTCTTAATGCTTGCTAGCTACCTAGCTTTATCCATGAAAAATAGCAACAGAAAAATGGCAAAAAGCCTGGACGAGATGGACGCAGCTGTGCTGACTGTTGTAAGTCAACTTACAGAAATAACAACTTTTAAAGTAACCACAGTCTCCTATCATTGGGCAAAACAAATGGATTTATGGTGGTATCACATAGAATGAATTATAAATAGACAAATGAATTTTTAAAAAATTCATAATATATAGAACATTTGAATGGGAACACAGAGTTTAAAACAAAACAAAATAGAAAAAGAATGATTATATCATATGAAGATAATGCTTTTCAGAAAACATAATTAATCTGTTGATACTGATGATTGACCACCTGGAGGTCAGTTTATTTACTGGATGTCGTATTTAAGGGTCGTTAAATAATGTGTGACCTCTACTGATCTATCAGCAGCAGGAAAGTTTTGCTTCAAAAAAAACAATGGCCTTGAAAGTTAAAGTCAGAGTACCCAGCACCTGGCCAGGTAATCATTAAGTCATCGGTATTGATCAACAACCCTGTCAAACCCCTGCAGATATATTAGAGTCATCGTGTGTTATGGGGCAGCAAAAATCGTATTCATTGCCCTTTTAAGCTTTATGTTCTGACAGCAGAAGTGTGGAGTGAGCTGACTGCCTTGACCTGGTCCAACACGTAAGATCAATCACATTTCTGCACATTTTTATTTAATTCTTTATTTCTGAATAGAGCAGGAAAGGGGTTATCATATTAACGTCTTGATGTCAACAGACATTTAAATCTATTTTTGATGCCAAAACAAAACCCTTGCTGTTGTACTTTGATTTCTTGAGAATGGTTCAATGTAAGTATGACTGGATTAACAGGGTAGCATTGTTCCAGCTATTCCAACATCATGACACTGGACAAGCTGTGTAAAAGACCAGATCTGACTGCGTTTTCTTCTAATCATTCGGAATAATTTTACTTTGATTGTGCCTGTAATAACATTGGCATCAAAACTACTTGAGTTTATACATGTAAATTTAAAAGATTGTCCAGCCAATGTTAAGTCCCAATATCTTTTTTCCAGAAGTATCAGATATCCGTAACTTGAGCGTGCATAACTATTCATCCCCCTAAAGTCAATACTTTGTAGAGCCACCTTTTGCAGCAATACAAGCTGCAAGTCTCTTGGGGTATGAGCTTTGGCACATGAAGCCACTAAGATATTTTCCCAAGGCAAAATTGCTCCAGCTCTTTGAAGTTGGATGGGTTCCGCTGGTGTATAGCAATCTTTAAGTTGTACCACAGATTTTCAATCAGATTGAGGTCTGGGTTTTGACTACGCCATTCCAAGACATTTTTCCCCTTGAAGCACTCAACTGTTCAGCAGTATGCTTAGGGTCATTGTTGTGCTGAAAGGTGAACCGTTTCTCAAATCTCTGACTGAAGGAGGTTTTCTTCAAGAATCTCCCAGTATTTAGTGCCATTCATCATTCCTTTAATTTGGAACAGGTCCATTTTAGTCTCACTGGTTTTCATGGTGCCACTTGCTTGGTAGTGCCCCTTGCTTAGTGGTGTTGCAGACTATAGGGCCTTTCAGAGCAGGTGTATTTATACTAAGATCATGTGACACAGGTGAACTTTATTTTACAAATTCTGTGACTAAATGTAATTTATCCTACTATACTCCTTTCATACAAGTCAACGTTATTTTTATGTATCCATAGTTAACCCTGTCTCCTAAAAATAAGTGATATATTTTATACTACTAAATGATGTTTCCTTATACATAGAGCGCACAGCACTATAATTGATATTATTATAATAACAATATGTAAACGACAATGTTTTGTCGTTTACATATCCAGCTCAATGTTTAGCTGTCCCCACACAACTTTACTGTTTTGGTTCACTCTTACACAGCCATTCCCACTGGTGGGCATCAGAGACCAACATAAAAATTATTTACTTTTGGTAAGTTACAAAACTAATTATTTTTAAATCTAAATGTGCTCAAGAATTGAATATACATGAATAAAAAAAGTCCAACTAAAATGCATAATTTCAATGACCAGCTATGTTTGAATATCACGACACATCATCATGTAGAGACAAACGTGCTATGCCTCTGTTAGCTAGCTAATGTTCTCTTGGATGCAGTGACACAAAATGGATCTGTTTTGAAAGGAAAAAGTGATGTGGGAGACACCCCAGCACCAATAAATGCCCCTTAGAGTGTGGTAAGGAAATATGACCGAAAATACATTAAATGTAAATGTGTCAGGCAGTGCAAAGTACAGTGTGTTGAATGTGGTGAAATCCTGTAAAATGAAATGCCTAAACCATCCAAGCTCCAGAGACATTTAAACACAAGAGGGCACGGCATGTGTTGGAAAGCCAAAAAAGTACTCCCTAAGCAAAAGGGATAGGTTTAGGCAGAACGGAAAGTCGTCATAACATTAACAACTCAGTCAAGAGCCAATTAGAAAGGTAGTTATACGTTGGCACTCATTTAGCTTATAGCAAGAAAATTTGCCTAGCGCTTTGGGAAGGTGGTCCTCTGACATTTTTTAACAATCACAAGTGGGCCTTATATACAAAAGTTGAGAATTGCGCTAATGCTCTGCTCTAACACACACATTCACCAGCAGTTAGCAACAAGACGGTGAACGTAGTGGGGCATTTAGAAGCTAAAGAGCCAAACATTTCCCTGAGGAGTTGGTAGAGGCCAAAAACAAAGCTAAGATAGGCCATATCTACATAAAAATTCATTACATCTTTTCTCATGTAACTGTCCTTAATCCTTGTGGCATTGTGTTTCCTTGGAATGAAGTTGCGGTTGCACAATAATAGTAAATCAACGCAATTTATAGAAGACAGGGTTGCCTTTGTATGTTATCACAGTGTCTATAACAGTATTTAAAGAATAGATTTTTTTGTCAAGAAAGTAGTCAGCTAGAACAGCATCAAATTTGCCGTTTAGCATAAAATATTAATCAAAATCTTTATATATGTCCAATACTGATATTGGCCTCAGACAATATTAGTCTAATCCTAATCAGTCACATTATAGGTATTTTCTGACAAAGAAATGATGTCATTTCACCATCTTTTTGTCAAACACTTCTCCATTAGTTGCAATGAGTACTAGTAGTAACAACAGTATTGATAGTAGCATTTACACAATAAGAAATAGATAAACAGATCACACTCTCAGTTTGGTTCAGCCCGCACTGTTTCCTTTGTTGTTCTTACACCCTCTGCCAAGTGTTTCTAATTGCATGGCTGTGAATGGCATAAATGGAGCCAGATTCTGCACATTTGTATATTTCAGTGGTTGTTAGTGTGATGGGACAAGGTGTGAAAGACAGTCCCAGCCGGTTTGTTGTTGTAATCTAACACCTTCACAGTGTTCTCAGTGCTGAGTTTGAGCCTGGGTTCTAAGGATGTGAGGACATGGATTAGACCAGTAAATTACACTGCAAATATTCAGGATCAGTGTTGCCACTTTATTGAAAACCTGGATTCTACTAGTATTGCATTCTGGATTTCAATGGAATCATTTTATTCAATTCAGTTTTATTTATATAAAATATATCAGCGCCATATCATAACAAAGTTATCTCATGGCACTCTTTCATATAATATAATTTATCTACTTTGATAGTGTAAATGCTGCATTATAGGGATGGATCAAAATTTGGGAACACACACTGAATTATTGGAATAGTTCCCATTGGAATTGGAATATAATAGTCAAAACCAATTGTAATTGGAATAGAATAGTCAAAACCGTCAAACTTAAAGATAGCAAAATATCAGCAAAGCCACTGTCATTCTGCTTATCTGCCTATGTAGAATATGGACATATGTATTCAATTACAGTATAATAAAGCTTAAATGATTGAACACAATTTCCTCTTACTGTTACATTTCAGCTTATAAAAAAATTAAGCTTAATTAATTAAGCTTTGAAAAGAAGCTAAAAACCTGAATCCATTCTTATTGATTATTGCAGTTACTTTGAATAATTTAAAATAACATGATATTATTACTTAATAATATTTTTTATGTCTAGTTATTTATCTTTGTGATGCACACCTGTTTTTTTTTATCAGTTTCAGAAGCAGCTTACTTGTATTCTTTGTACTTATTAAAGTGATTGAAGCCATTAATTGCAATAAAAAAGACAAAGTAGTTTATTATTATTAATCTATAGTTCTCAAAACTTGCTCTTGCATTGATGTTACACTGTGTTACATTCTTAAAGGTGTCCCCTTTAAGAACGTAACACAGTGATCTAGAAAAGTGAGGTGCATTTATTTTGCCAGAATACAAGCTAGGAAAGAAGTAGCACATCCAACAGACCTTGCACAGACTTCCCTTCAGCTCTGTGAACCGTTTTAGCATCTTTTAGTTCATTGTTTTAATTTTCTGACTTTGGTTTTCTGTACTGCTTTGATTCCCTATTACTTCATTTAGCAGATCAACCCACAACAAAGAGCAGGTAAACTAAAATCTAAAACAAAATAAAAAAAGAAATTGTTAACTAACATGTCAGTCTTTATAAGACCATAATATGTCATGTATGTGTGATTTTCAGACTTTTGGCCCCCAAGTAGCCAAGAAAAGATTAATGAAGCTTTAAAGTAATAAAAGGGGAACCTTGCCTTTACTGCCACATTCCTGTTGAATCTATGTATAAAAATCTAACTTATCACAACTCTGTTGTAGGAGAGCCATGGCTCCTTTATCCACAGCTTTTCATTTCTTTTGAGGGATTTGAGGCACTCCATGCTTGAAAGATCTGGTTCACTTGATAAATGACATTTGCACATGGACCTAACCCAAAATGACAATGATAGAGGTGTTTGAAATAGCAGATGTCTTGTAAGGTGATTTTAGTCATTCCAAAGTAAATTTGAGGATTATATGAGGCTCTAGCCATCCACATTAGACAGGTATGTCTAATCCAGATATCCAGTGGATATCTTCCAAAGTTGCAGTGTTTTTAGGACAAACCTTCCTCTTTTTATTATGATCCATCCACTGCAGTTCATCAGGGAAACACAATTTTATATTTTATATGTAAAGTTGGAATATAGCCAATTCCTTTGTGTAAGACAGACTGCTGAAGTCTCAAATTAGCTTTAGCTGAACTTGTAATGCATTTGTGTGCAAAACAAGGACTGTGGATCTCTTACGGAGGACTCCTATTCTAACTTTAGTCCTTCCCACATTGATCATCTTGTTGACAGTGCTGCAGGCTCACTGCAAATGACACTGAACTCTATTGCCCCTTTAAAAAAGGAGATAATAAAACAGTGGAGGTTAGTTCTATGGTATAACCCCAAACCAAAGATCACATAAACTTGAATGCAAATGGTGTTCCACCAATCTGGAAGAATCACGTTCAGTCTGGCAAGATACTCTAAAAATGTATAGGAAGGCCCTCCATAATGCCAGAGCAGCCTACTATTCAATTCAATGCGCTATATCATAACAGAGTTATCTCATAGCACTTGTTCATATAGAGCAAGTTCAAACCAACTCATCATTGATAGAGTAAAATAAGACCAACCCCAAGGTTTCTGTTCAGCACTGTAGCCAGGCTGACAGAGTCAGATCTATTGAGCCATGTATTCCTATAGATCTCAGTAGAAATACATTTAGACTGTTTTTCTCTCATCAACCTTCATCACCTAACTTCAATGATTTCTAAGCCATCAACGTGTCTCTTAGAATCCATCCCAACCTAGCCAGATAAAGTGAGTCAATTCATCAAACTTCAAGCATGCCTCAAGGGCATAAAAACCTGGATGACCTGCAAATTTCTAACGTTAAACTCAGACAAAACTGAAGTTATTGTACTTGGCCCTGAACACCTGCGAAACACATTATCTAAAGATATAGTTTATCTAGATGGCATTGCCCTGGCCTCCAGCGCAACCGTATAGAATGTTGGAGTTATCTTTGATCAGGATATGTCCTTTAACTCACATATAAAACAAACTTCAAGGACTGACTTTTTTCACCTACGTAACATTGCAAAAATCAGGCACATCACTAGAAAATCTAGTCGACGCATCTGTTAAGTCTAGGCTGCACTATTGCAACTCCCTACAATCAGGCTGCTCCAATAAGTCCCTCAAAACTCTGCGGCACGTTTACTGACAAGAACCAGGAAAAGAGATCATATTTCTCCAGTACTAGCGTTCCTACACTAGCTACTTGTAAATTCCAGAATTTAATTTAAAATCCTTCTCCTCACCTATAAAGCCCTTAATGGTCAGGCACCATCATATCTTAAAGAGCTCATAGTACCCTATTACCCCACTAGAGCATTGCGCTCCCAGAATGCAGGGCTCCTTGCGATTCCTGGAGTCTCTAAAATTAGAACGGGAGCCAGAGCCTTCGGCTATCAAGCTCCTCTCCTGTGGAACCAGCTTCCAGTCTGTGTACGGGAGACAGACACCCTCCTCACATTTATGAGTAGGCTTAAGACTTTCCTCTTTGATAAAGCTTATAGCAGGGCTGACTCAGGTGAGCCCTGAGCCCCCCCTTAGCTATGCTGCTATAGGCCTAGACTGCTGGCTCTCTCTCTCACACACTCTGACTCTCTCACAGACTCCCTATCTCCCTCTGTCTCTCTCTCGTTGTGGAGTCTGGTTCTGCGCAGTCTGGATGCACACGGGTCTGGTCATTGGTTGTTTATTTTAACATCAGTAACATTGTAGCTGCCATTGCTTTGCATCTTCTGTATTTCCGCCTGTTAAAAAGGCAGTTTTTCCTTGCCACTGTCGCCTAGTGCTTGCTCATGGTGGAAATGTTGGGTCTATACATATAGAGTTGGTTTAGACTTGCTCTATATTAACAAGTGCTATGAGATAACTGTTATGATATAGCGCTATATAAATACAATTAAAGTGTTCTTTCAAATCTCAACTAATCCAAA
>JAVQJF010027302.1:0-13957 GCA_036023855.1 Gadopsis marmoratus | reverse complement strand
TTCAATCGAGAAAGACACCACAAGCAGCTGCAGTATGAGCTCATAGGTTTACTGCTGGACTGCAACAGAATTAATTAATAAATAAATTTCCGTGTCACTTCTTTGTTCTTTTCGTTCATTTCCCTTTTTTGCAAAGTTTGACATCAACATCTTTGGGATAGCGTTCACAGGTCACTGACTAATAATGAGAAATTGTCATGGTAATGACATTACACTTGCAATTTAACCAGCTGAATGCGAATACAGACTTGATTTGATGACACACATACACACAGGTGACTTATTGTAGTGTTGCAGTAGTCAGCGATGCATGTCACACATTACATGTGTGTGCACTATTATGTGTGTGGGCCACTTAACCACAAAAGCAACACTCAAACACAAAAAAAATATATCCACACATAATGTGTTACATGGTCCTGTCAGGATTGATTTGCAGTTTGGCACAGATCCCAACCTTGGACAACACATTGAGAAGCCCCGATTTGATCAAAGGGTAATTCCGATATTGTTAAACCTCTGCCATTTTTTTTAAAAACACATTTTGGGGTCTAAATAACTAATAGTTAGACATTTTAATTGGTCAAGTAGATCACCTCAGCCTACAGAGATAGTCATTTTTGTTAAAGAGTAAGATTATTTTTGTTTAACCAGAAACACAGTTGTTTTCCAGCAACAACTCACTTCTCGCAAGATTTCAGAGCAAGACTTCTGTTTCTGGGTTGTGTGCTTTAGACTATGTCTTGGGAAAGTGTGTTTAAAACACGTTTTACATCCCGTGTTTCCTGTTTTATTTTGAAAACCTTCCTGTCTGTTCAGTTCCTGCCCTCGTGTCTCATTGGTTAGCCAATGAGTGGCTGGACAGGTGAGCACTTCGTGTCAGCGAGCATCTGGCTTTCGGCTGAAAGCTTGTCTGAGCATTCGGGCCTCCTCCAGTCTTTGGAAAAGTACATCCCCGATTTTAACGGCTGAATGTTACAACGGAACAGGATCTACCTCCCTATATCTATCTATAATTCTAACACAACAAATGATGTCATAACACAACATTTTGTGGCCTCATAGAATTCTGAAATGTCAATTGCTGCTGTGCTGCCTGCTGGTGAGAGCATAACACTGAAACCATAATATTTGTACAGATAATTAAGTGATAAAAACCTATGCTTTCACAATGTGTAGCAACTCTAAAACCAAAACCAAACGTCGCTGAGAGGGTGACTTACTCGCTGTATGACGCGCTAATAAAAGAGAACAATTCGTAGTTGTAAAATACATAAGTTTATTTAACTGAACGTTTAACAACTGTGCACAAACCCTAAATAACCATAATCATATTTAACAAATAGTGGTCAACAAAAATACGACGTGCACCCTCTCTCCATGCCGCACCCAGATGCTCAGGTGCTTAAATTACCTAAGGGTGTCACCGCCCCCTATCCCCGTGACCATGTTCCCTAATCATCCAAGTGATTCTAACAAACCAATAATTCCAATTGCTAATTCATAGAATAAAGCAACAATCAAAATATAAACAATACCAAACTTATAACCCCACATTTAACTCTGGCTCCTACACAACGTAACAATGATCTTATCATATGGAAAGCTAAAATGTTCAAGATTAAATAAATAAGACATAATGAAATAAATCAATTGGATTAATTGTGTAAATGAACCAACAATTTGTGAAATAATTGAAGAAAATAACTCATTATGAAATGTTATTACATCATTCATTTTCTTAACTGAATTTTATTGGATCTAAGTTTCATAATGATGTGAGTCAAATTTAAGATGAACTGTTAGAGACCGAGGTTGATTGTTTAGGAGAGAAAAGGGCGCATTATTGAACAAGAAATGGCAAAAGCACACATTTATGAAGAATATTAAAAACACTGGATCAAACACAACAGCTGTATTTTGTCCACCTCTGCTTTGTCAGATGTTAATTACTTGGCAAAGCTAAATACTGTATCAGGGATAATTATTCTGGTGTGTGAATTTATGACTTTGCTTTGAGTTGCCACTCACTCACACACACACACGAGAATCTTTACGTGTGTACTCGCGTGTTTGTTCAAGTGTGTGCGCGCTAGGGGGAGAAGAGAACAATAACAAAGACAAAGTAATATATTTTATTATCCATACATGGGTGAAGGGGTGCGCAGGCAAGGTCAAGTCTAAGGGCTTATGGGAATAGGAGGAGATGGTGGTGGTAGGATGAAGGTGCAGATAAATTTGGGTTTGGTTCAGTGTGATCCAGTGTGGAGGAGAGAGGGGAGGATGGATGGATGGTTCACCTGGACTGCAACCTGAGGCAGCTGTTGGAGTATGAGAGTTTACCAATAATACTTTAGATCACGGCACGCAAAACACAGCGTAATTCTTTGCATGTACATACTATACTATATACAGTATTTTTTGTACTAACAGTGTACCAGTATAGTACGTAGCAATACATATATGTAGGCACAAGGGAACAAGATGTGAAGTTAAGACTAAGGGGGTAACAATCAGGGATCTTAAAAATATGTACTGTACTGGTACACCATTAGTACAAAAGAAATGACTCATTTGGGAAGAATTAAGCTGAATGTTGCAGGCCACACTAACGCGTTATTGAAATAACCATGTCAGTATATCTAAAAGAGAGACCTTTCAGTGAATTTGTATAGCACTCTGAACCGAAAATCTGTTTTACATAATTTCGATTTTACTATGTATTATATAACAGGCGGTATTTATGCTGCAAATTCATTCTGATTAAAGCACAATAATTCTTTAGTCAAATAGGCGTATACACTGTACTATACATCTAAACACTGTCTGTACACAGTTTGTACGACAGGTCTGGAACACTCAGAAATTTAATTCCTAAAGTTTAAATATGAGAAAAATGGTGAATGTAACTAATTCTTTTAAATCACTCTAATGTGCCACTTAAGATGAAATCTGTTCGCACAAGCGGTTATTAGATGAAGCCCATTGATTGTCATTTGTGGTCTAATACTGATAATATAAGTATGCCAATATGCCAAAACGTTCCACAGACCTCCAGCTGGAAGATAGTGGTTTAGATTATCACTGTTTTCATCTTATTAATGTTTTTCTGAGAAAACTACTATATAACTACCTTAAATGATTGGAGACCGATCACAAAACTGAATCAAGTGTTTTCATGCCACACAGCCATAATAACCCAACTCGCATTTTGGGGGTTTCTGAAAAGTAGAGAAAGGGCTTAGTTATCCCACACTGTGGCAGTACTGTAAATCTGAGAGCTGAATTAAATAGAGTTATGCTGGCCATTTAAGGAAGATGAGTGGAAAGTAAAGCAGGGCTAGAACTAGTCTTGCGTTTCTGTGGTTAGAGCTGAAAACAAACGCTACCATTAACTTTCATTTGATTCTGCTCAAACCACATACACTGTATAAAGCAAAAGCAGGCAAATCTGCAGGGAATTGATAATATTCAGTGTTAGCTTTGAGGTGTTTAATGAGATTAGGTGGCATTAATCATTGAGCCGGTACCTCAGTCATCACTCTAATTTAAGAAAATCATCATTTTGAAAGGATGAACCTTCTGCTTGAACAGATATATTTTGGCTGCGGGCTTTGACTTTAAGCTTGTCATGCTGGAACAGCAGGGCCTTGGCGTCTGGCACACGCTCTTTCAGGGCCTTAATCCACATTACAGTTGGCTGGCGTTCTCCTTCTGACCCTGCGTCTTCTGCTCCATGATCAGACTGCATGACTGACAGAAACAGAAAGAGGGCGTGAGGAGACCTTTCTTCATGTTGATCTGTTGGGTGGCAGGAAGAGAAGGGAGCTGTTAAGTTTTCAAACAAAATAGGAAGCCACTTCCCAAATGTCTATTCGTATTCCAACGCATTACAACATTTTCAGAATTCTTTCAGGAATATCAATTGCTTAATTTTATTTGTAGACAGTACACACAACCAGGACAATGAAATGCATGGAAGTCCAAAACAGGACGGATGGGTTTACACACTTCCAGCTTTATTACTGGGTGAGTAACATTGCTCTCCTACTGGTTACAGAAGCATTACCAAACATGGTTGGATATGAAAAGTGTCTCCTCGCAAGGAGAGGCAAGAGTGTTGTGGCTAATGGCAGCTCGGTGGAGGCACGGTCGTGGAGGAAGGAGGTATGGAGGACCCCAAACGCCAATAGCATGAGTTCTTTAATTAAGGCACAGCTGAAAATGCACTTACAAAAAGGGGTAAGTGAGCCAGGGAACAGAGGGAGAGCATCCAAACACGGAGACGGACCACACATAGACTGCACGGACATCGACCACGCTAACATTGACTATGACGCCACAGAGAACAAAGGAACCGAACACACTTAAATACACAGGACACTAACGAGGGGATGGACCACAGGTGAGCACAAGGGAACAGGTGAAAACACTTTAACGATCAGGGAGACGGGACACAAACGCAGACACAGGAGACCAAAAGCAGGAAACACAAGAACCTAGGAACAACAAGACAGGTAACAACCACAGTTACACAGACAGGGGGCGTAACACAGAGAACTAAAGCAGTAAACACAAGACAGGTATCAAAGACATGAAAACACAGTCACACAGACAGGGGGCGTGACACTCGAATCAGCAATATAGCATTTACATTAAAACAGTTTCCTGTGGCCTCCCCCCACTCTTTCTCTGTCATTCTCTCTGCATGCACTTTGTTTTTGTCTTTTTGCTTGTATGGGTCAAGAGCTTTTCTGTGTTATACAGTATATTGGCAGATGTCGGTAGCCAACAACGCTATTTGCACCCGGGGTGGAATAGCCCTGTTGTCAAAATCCACCCGCAGTCGACAATAGACCACCTGTGGCCCACGTGGTCGATGCCTGTCAATAATCACTCCGTGTTGACACTGCACGTGGGAGAGGTTGGCCCTGAGAAGTGCCTAAACCTAACCAAACTGTAACCATTTCACATTAACCATGTGTTAGAAAGCTTTGTTAAAAAAATGTTGGGTTTGCAGACAGCGTAGCTGGGATAATGGGCTTTATTTAGGGATAACACAAAGACACAACAGGTAAGGCTGGTGGAGTGAAAGTTAAAACAAAAGAACGGAAGGAAAGAAAGCAAGAAGTCCAACAGAAACCTCAGTAATTAATCCATGCAGAGAAACAATCACAGGGAACAGAGCAGGAGCACAGAATCAACATACCAACAACAAAAAATGAACCACCAGAGGTAAGGCAAAGACACAGCACCAATATACACACTCTCTCACTCACACACACACACGTGAATGACGAGGGGATCAGACACAGGTGAACACAAGAGGCCAGGTGAACAAAATCAAACTCAAGAGGGAGAACTAATGAGCACAGGAAACAATGACCAAATAAGGAGAGACCACGCAAGGGAAGGAGACACGAGAACCACACAGGAAACCAACAAGAGAAGGGAGCACGTGAGGTGACGAGGACACACAGACAATCACTGAAAACATGAACCTACACCAAGAACACAGAAGATAAGTCCACAAATAAACCAAAGTCCATGGGTTCTGGCAGGAAATGGAGAACCAACGCTGATGCTGAACACTCACGGATGACGCTCAAGCCAGGTGTAAATGGGTAAATAGCTGCTTTGTGACAGAGATGGTACAAAATATGAATATATAGTTGAGTGTCTGTCATAGATTCTGTGTTCTACTTGTTAATGAACAATACAAAATTGGTATTCAAAAACATACAGCGTAGTTGCTGTGATGAAGGTCACCAGTGTGTGTTACCTCAGACCTCCTCCTCCCGTTGATTGTGTCCTGTCGTTCCTTCAGAAAGCTGTAGAAAGTCGAGTTCACAGCTAGTTCACTGGCACGCTCCTCTGACTCCCTCAACTCTTTCATGTCTTCGCAGTGAGGCGGCTGCAGCAAATGCAATCTGTTTGAACATGCTGAGCTCGTCTGTCTGCATAATGAGCATTTTTACGCTACCTTCTCTAGCTGTTCATAATATTCAATTACAAAATCAGTTTAATAGTGGTTGCGCCAACATATTTTACCTAAGTTTCCTAATTCTTGACAATAGAGCAATACAGTATTTCTCCACAATAATCTTAATCACATTGAATGCAAATGCATTTAAAAGGTGTAAAAATGACTTGAACATTCAGAGGATGTATGTATAGAATGCATGGTATGTAAAGAACATATGCCCATACTAAGCTCTCTACTGCAACCTAGTGGTGCTGATGAATATATATATATATACACAAAGAGATGGTGACAGTGGTGGTGAAGGGATTGTAAATTAGGTTTGTCTTGACAGAGGTACTGAAGAGTGCTGAGTGCCTCAGTGTGAGAGAGAGAGAGAGAGAGAGAGAGAGACAATGAACGAATGTTGGAGCCAGAAAGAGCTTTAAATTTCTTCTCTGCGTGTGTGGACGCCAATTCCAAACATGTGCGTGTGATAATGGTGCCTGGTTAGGAAAGGGGAGTTAGATTGCAGGCAAGACCCTGTGTCTGTGTAAAGTATAAATATCATCAACGTAGCTCTGTGGCGAAGCCAATAACCCAAACGGAGATCACAAAAATACAGCTTAGTAACGTTACAGTACATTGAAAACTTGTACTTGTAAAACTGTCCTGTGCTTAGCTGTGTACCGTTGCTGTGCTAGCTAGATATTCCCTAACTGGGTGTAAATGTAGTCCGAAGAGAAAAGATTCCTTGGTGTGCTGCTATGTTAGCTGGTGATTCCATTGGTTGTGGATTTGAGCCAAGCTGGAAAGCTGCAGTCCTTGCAGTGTTCTGGTGGTGCAGGCAGAAGGAAACCGGTCACTGCTTTGTTCTCTTTGCGGAAATAGCTGCTCGTTTTAACTTCCTAAGTTAATTTAGTTGGCAGACTTTGTGTCACTTTGTGTCAGTGATAAATAAGCTTGTTTAAACTTGTTAGCGGTGTGCTCAATCTTATGCAGGCTTTTGCGTTGCTGCCGTAATTAGAGAATTAAGTGTGTCAGCGTCATGAAGACTACATTGTGGAGAGGCCCTCCGTCGAGGTCAGACAGCCATGAGAGGAGAAGAGGGTGAACAATAGAGGATCTGGGTTTTACTTTCCTCAGGTTCATATTCCAGGAGATATCGGCTTAAAGTTACAGGAAGTGATTGGAGGAGAGGCAAAACGAAGCGTAATGGCTTACATTTCAAAATAAATGTTAAGTTTACGTCAGAACAGTAGATAATTGTTACATTTTACCCGACTTTTGACTCGTTGTACTCCCTTGATTTAGATATGTATTTGGGACACCAACAAATACAGACCACATACACACCAGAATTATCAGTCATGGTAGCAGCAGAATTGAACTGCGACTGCAGTGTTGTACTTCCCCACTGTTCTTGTCTGTACTGTGTTTGCTTAAATCTTTTACAACAAATATATCTTCATTTCAGCTGGCCTACAGCAGAGACCCGCTGCCTGAGGCTCACCATAATTGCACTACACTGTGTATAATGAAGCCTTCGCCAACAGGCGAGCAGCACAGAGACCAAGATGGAGTTAGACGATGCAGAACAGACTCCACTTACTTACAGACTACACTCTACTGATGTCACTGTCTGCTATCAGGGAATGCTAAATCTGAGACACACATGTACAATACATCTCTGCAGCCGCTGGTGTGTGTGGGGACAAAATAGTTAGAGGGTGAATGTCTGATTTTGGGAGGAGGTGCAGGTCAAGCCGGGCCCTAAGCTCCATTAAAAGATCCACCATCATGGACTGTGTGTATCCAGAGACTGAACTGGAATCTAGAGTTGCTCTTATAGATTACTCCTACCAATACATTGTGGGTGATCTACACCTCTGAAGTGATCATTGTTGACTCGCTCCCTCAATCCTCCAAGGGTCCATCTCACCAAGTTCCCTTTTTCAGACTAACGGAACAACACTTGATGGCGTCAGGGATTACCCCGGGGCCAAGTGCCAAGTCAACAAACGCATGTTGAACGACTAAGGAAACTCAGCCCTGCTCACCCTTTTTCACTTGCCTCAATCAGCCACCCTTCTGGGGTCATATGGTATAAAAATAAAAAAAATTCTACGTGTAATCTGTGCTCACAGTTTGCATTTTTTCTACTCAGCAGCAAATGGAGCATACCATTATACACGTGTATGCATTTAGCATTCATTGTGCTTTTCACTTGAAAACCAACATTAATGAGCAGCAAGCAGCCAGCTTGCTAACATCATGGTAACAGTTCGCCACCTTCCCAAACTTTCACTTTTATTTCGTTTAAATCATTATGCATTTATTTTGCCTTTTACTGGCCTTTGGACAAATGATCAAGCATCGAATATTAACAGAGTTGCCTCTCAGTGCTCCTTAACCAAGCCTTGTATCAGCATGACAGCTCTGACAATAGAATAGACTGGCCGAATAGAATATTCATTTTTATTTTATTACCGGGGGACCTCGTGTGATTTAGAAATTACCCCCCTTCGCACAGGAAAAGCAAAGTCTGTACAGAATGCTCCATGGGGAAATGCATACTTGTCTGTAATAGCCCGCTCCATTTGCTGCTGTGCAGAAAAAATGCAAACTGTACCCACTGTTTACAAAACTTTGTGCACGGAATCTCTCTTTTCTACCATATGACCCCAGAGGGGCTCCGTACTCTCCACATATGAGCCCAGGTCCTTTGTTCCTTTTGTGGTTTCATCCCAAATGACATGTGTTTTGCGGTTCTCTTGTTTTTCCTGCCTGGTATTCCAGCTTCTATTACCTTGAATGCCTATGCACTTGCCTATAAGCCATCTATTTAAAATTAATCTTTGAACTCAACTGCTCTGCCTGCATTCATCAGAGTGATGTATATTTTGTGAGGTATATATGTTTTTTTTGGTAAAAAGAGGAAAAAATGCCAATGAATATACTTAAGTGTGGACTTGGTCGGTACAGGTCTACAGTTTTAAAACCATATACATGATGTGACTGAACAGAGAAATAGAAGCAGAGGTTGGTATCAGGGACACGGGGGGTCAGGGGGTCAGGGGGGCTGGAGCCAATCCCAGCTAACATTGGGCGAGAGGCGGGGGAACACCCTGGACTGGTCGCCACTCAATCACAGGGCAGACAAACACACATTTAGGGGAGAACTCACACACATTTAGGTGAGAGCAGAAAGGAAAGAACACAAAGCAGCACAGTACAGTTGTACAGATGTAAATAATATTGACGTGTAATATTATTAATAATAGCAATAACAGCAGGAACGTGGGAGCAGCAGGTGGCCTGCAAAGATGGATCTGCAGCTCCGGAGTCAAATGTCTACAGAAAGGGAAAGATGGAAGGCACACAACCCGTCCTGAGTTTTAGTCCCTTCCTGTTTTTGTCTCAGCAGTCTAGCATTCCAGCATGCTTTTTGTTTTGTACTCTTAGTGTTTGACCTTCTGCCTTTTTGCCTGCTCTCTGTCGTTTCTTGGATCCTTTGAACAGTCTACCTGATTTCTGAATTTGTTTTTTCCCTTGCCAGTGCCCTCACGCAAGTGTTGACTGTCACTGGGTCTTTACAAAAAAGGAGGGTTAGATATAGGTCTATAGTTTAAAACCCCTGGATCAAGAGTGGGCTTTCTAAGAAGAGGTTTAACTCCAGCTACTTTAAAACGGACTGTGGCACTAATAAGGAAATGAAACACAGGTGAACACAGTGGGTCAGGTGAAAACAATCAATGCCAGAAAACACAAGACCAGGATCTAAACAGCAAGGATGTCAAAGTAAAACAGGAAGCACCAGGAACCAAATAAACAGAGACCATGACGGTACACCCTCTAAGAGACTGGATCCCAGACAGGCCAACAACTAGCCAAAAGTCCAAACCAGGGCGAGTGGAGTGAGGACCGGAGGAGGGACCTTGAGGAACAGAGGGTGGGTAGGGTGGCTGACCCAGAGGCAGAGTTAACGGGCAAAACCTTTTTGCAATAAACCATTTTTTGATTGCAATGTGGATAATTTTGCTGTCAAACCTATTTTTTTATTTAATAATACAGGAGCAAAATTAACTCCATACCCATTTGTCAGTATCCCAAATGTCAGGAATGTTCCCAATTGTTGGAATACAAGAGTTTGGCAGCCATTTTGCAAGTCAGTCAGAGAAACATTTCCACTGTCCTTTCTGTGACCCTAAGGGATTAGGGGCTTGGCCAATCAGAATATTGCGGCCAACGTCTCTCAAGGGAGAAAGAAAAAAACGAGAGAGAAACTCAATTTTCTGCTGAGGTAGGCTGTGTTTCTCTTGTCCTCACTTTCAATGCAAATTCCATGTTGGCATGATTGTGTGAGTGCAGGTAGTACATTTCTTTAAGAACTATTCCCTTTACTTGTCTGTATAGTAATGAAAGTGTAATTGTTACACATATAAGAATGAACCCAGGCTCACTCTGTTGTCACACATTCAATTTCTGCAAAGCAAGCATATAAGTACAGCATATCTGTCAGGAGTGTCCTCTGCATGTCTCCATTGACTCGCTCCTCTCATGCTGACTACTTCTACTGTTTTACCAGCGTTATTGTCATGCAATGCCTAGAGCACCACCTACTGACCATAGTACAAATAGCAGAGATAAATTAATGGCCTATTGCCAGACTAACGCTGAAAATTCACACAATGGTATTTTCAAAAATTGAGGGGGCTGGAGTTTCCCTGTCTTTTGAAACACTCAGTGCCACATAATATACTGTGTTTTAAATGTTATTTTAACCTAATTCACTTCACATTAAAGAAGCCTAACTGCACTTTAATACATTTAAAGTAATGTAAATTTAAAAACAATGTGCAAAATATAAGTGTGTGTAATTAAAGTGCATTTGTTGTATGTCACATCACATTATTTTTAAACTTGTCAGTAAACATCTTTGAGCCAACTAATGTTTTTCTTAGTTTTCTCCTTCAGAGATGACCCTTCCCAAGGAAAGTTCCCCCTGCCCTCTGTGCTATAAGGTCTTGTCAGCCATGTCGAACCACCTTGTGGCAAACCAAGTTGAGCGGAGGCTCCTGCTGAACTTCTCCACACACAGGGTGAATATCCGGAAGATGCCCTGTCCACTCTTGGGCTGTACATACAAAAGCACAAGATTGGACAAGCCCTTGATGGGCAGCCACCCAGAGGTCAGCAAGGATGAAGCCGAGGCCCATTTTCACACCATCAGAAAGGAAAAAACAATTTCTCTCCTGGCTGCTCTTCGGGCCTCAAATCCTGTACCAACTATGGTGTCCAGCTTGGACCTGGTGGCTGAAGAGGAGGGGGACGAGGTGCAGGAGGAGAAGGAGGAGCCCACATGCACCAATCCAGAATGTGTCATCAGGATGAGAAGTTTGTGTGAGGCAAGTCATAGACTCACGTACCAAAAGCAGAAGCTTGTAAAGGAGGCTGCTGTACTACGGCAACATTAAGTTGGCTGTCAAAGAAGTGTAGGCAGATATCAGGGCCTGCTGCAGTGGTGAGTGAAGCTGGCTTGTTTAATTGAAGGGAACTTGAGATGGAACGTGAAACGTGAAATTATAAATTTTTTCTATATTTGTGTTTTTTGACAGTCAGCACTAGGAGCAGCTGACACAGAGAAGACTGCAGATGGAGAGGCGGGCCAGAGCGGGGTCACGCAGCAGCAGACCGAGCCGAAGGCGGCAGAGGGGGAAGAGTTAGAGGAGACCAGGGAAGACTCAACCCGGGCCATCGATGACCCAAAATCACAAATGCAAAGTCACACGCATACTCTTCCATGAACATGGAAAGGTGCCAGGTCTGCGCAACCTGATTTTCCCCAACTCTATTGGTAAGAAAATAAAATAGTTTTCAGTGAGTAACATAAGCTTCTAATGTGTGAAAGTAAACTCAGTTGTAAGCTTAGTTATAATTTATTCAATTGCCATTTGCTTGTACACTGGTTAATATTTAGTAATGACATTCTTATGTATTTTTTTTAAATATTTAGTAGATTTAGTTGAATCCTTCTTTAGTCTTGATACAAATTCAGTGTGTTGTATGGAGGGACGACAGTTATCAATGGGCTAACAGGGCTCAGCCCTCCCGGTCCTTTACAATAAATATGATAAAATAATTCTAATAAACCTTAAAACAGATCGTCTTCAATTTTGGTGGGACCTAGAGGAGCAACAGAACCAAATAGTCACAAGAACAATGCAGGATATATTTAAATGGGCTTATTTTTTACAGCCCAAAGACAGCGGCATCAGCTTCCAATCATATTCATGTTAAGTGAGTGACAGGTGTCGTGGCACGCCCCCTTAATTTGCTGAGCATTTGGGCTAAATTCATTCAGCCCAGAGACGCTGACTTTTGACCAATGACAGCCAACGCGGTGCTACAGAGCTGTGACAGAGTGAACAGACAGGGGGCGCAGGGTCCAAACCATGTTGACAGAACACAAACAGACAAAATCATAAGTTTAAGCTTTCAGTAAAGCTACTGTATCAATGTTGGGTAAAGTTAACATGAGGGCCACCGCATCGCTGTGCGGAGACACAACGAGCTGGTAAAGACAAACAGGCTTCACTGTCACGGATTGTGGACTGAATGTTGTGGGACACACGAGCTCTGCGGGGCTCCGACGAATCTCCGACTTCACTCTAGTGAGGCCAGTTTCGGAACCTCCTTGATCAGTTCCCTTTTTTAGATTTAGCCAGTTAGCTGATCACCTGTCAAACACACAGGTTGCCAACAATACGTCTAAGACGCGTTAACGCCTCACTGACGGTTCTATCGTGCAGCGGTTTCTCTGTTACTCTCCGTTAGTGGACAGAACTGCGGTGGGACTCGAAACACTCCAGAGGGAGAAGCTGCAGCCATATGAATTAGAAAACAAACTAAAAACAGTTGCAGTGTCTCTGGACAGTCGTTACAGCTGGAACATGTGTTGTAGTTCATCTCTAGCTGGACCCTTTTCTGACATTGTCGGCGCCACAATGGAGCATTCTGATATATTATGGTGTCTTCCATCATTCTTGCCAATACATTTTTTGCATGTGCTAATGTGTACAGAGAGAAATAGTCATCAGAGAAAGCAAGAGATACAGAGTTTTCTGCTACCAGGCCTTTCTTGTGAGTACGTCTATAGTGTTATTCTAGAGCAACTTGTTATAACAAGATATAAAGTGTTGTTGCTGTACCTTGGTATCTCGGATTGTATGTGTATTCACAGAAGACTACCTAAAGAAGTACCAGCTGTTCCACGAGGGCACTGACCCTTCAGTCAAACAGCTGGAGAATGCTTTCTCCAAGGTCAGCAGGGTGAAATTCTTTATTTCCTTCATGGCCATGGGGAATAGCAACCTGTTCACATGGCTGTTCCTAGACAACATGGCCCAGATAAGAAAGTAAGTGTGGCTTTCCTAATCATTTGTTATTAAGCAGATATGACACAAGCCTGTCAACAGTGTCTAAGTCCAACCATGTGCTTGTCCAGATGGACAAGCCACCTGCTGACACTGGGCAAAACCATCACAACAGCAAAACTTTATTTGAGGAATGTGCTTCAATCAGACTCCACCTGCCCTCTGCTGCCTTTCCCAGACCCAGCTGACTGATGTGGTCAGGGCAGTGCAAGCAGCACTGACCACATCGTCCTGCAAAATCCTGCAAAATCTCGTGGTGGTGTCCAGGGAGTCCCTGAAGAGGTGCCAGGAATTGTCCAAGGCCAAAATCCTCAAGCTGCTGGGTAAGTGGATACTGAAATTTTCATAATGAAAAACCTTTTAATGATACGCTTTCATGTGATGTCATCTGTATACGTCTTTTGTGAGTTTTAATTATTTTTATTTGTATTGTTATTTCTTATTTTTGTCTGCTTCATTTTATTTCATTTATCTTTAACGTTTTTGTTTTATTGCTTTCTGATCCTGTTTTTGCTTTCTGTCAAAGCGCTTTGTAATCTCTGTCTTTTGTAAAGGTTCT
>JAVQJF010027297.1:0-69530 GCA_036023855.1 Gadopsis marmoratus | reverse complement strand
GGAATGCAGTGGGTGTCATTTTAGCACTGCCCTGTGTATGATCTTGTGTGCACCAGACAGTAATTGACAAGAGACACATCCAAGTTTCATTTGAGACACAACGAAAAATATAGCTCCTCAGACAGAGCCAACAACACGCTTTTTAAAAAATGCACTGTGTGTAAGCGTCACCATCAGACGTACCATCGGCACGGGAAAGCTATTATGCATTCTTGACTACCACGGCCAGGCCAGACACTGTGTTGTATTAGCATGCGGGTACTGTGGCTTGGGGTTTATTTGGCTGTCGCATGTCATATGGGACACCGTGGCAGAAGATTGCTCTCTGAAACAACAAACCCCTCCCTGTACAGTTCCCCTCTCGCCCGCACTATCATCTGTGCATCTGTATAGCACTGTGCTGGCCCGATATGTGACCCAAACATAGCTACACATACCGACACAAACTTGAGTAGCCGCTGGTGTGAATGAAAGTTCAAGATTGACAGTTTCCACATCTCCAAGTAAAAAAAAAAAAAAAAAGAAGTCTTTCATAAACCATGCTAAATGATCCCATATGGGGAAGGAAGGAAAGAGTGAAATAGAGAGAATGGAGTTGAAATGAGGAACACATTTTCAGCTACACTGCAGTCAAGGGTGTGGGCATGGGGAGTGGGAGGAAAACAAACACAGAGCTCTGTATCTCAAGTGTGTGTGTGTGTAATAGTAGTGAAGTGTGTGCCGGGGGTGGCAACATGGAAACCAAACTAACAAACCTTTGGGAATTTCACTCATTCTTAACAGATTTACCAAATCCAGGGAGTTACCATGCCTTAACACACACTCAGACAATGTATCTTGGCAGTTTGGCTTTGCTAATCCACGTACAGTATGAGGGGGAAGGGACTTCAGTTGACTTCAGAAAGAAGCCAGACACAGCAACAACTTAGTGGCTATGTCCTCCGGTTTGGGCCTAAAAATTAAGAAATGAGGCCTCGCGCAGCATGACAAACTCCCAGGTTACCGTCACCTCTCGATCCTCCCGATACTCTTATTAGAGCTGGACAAATTGGGCTGCAACTAACAATTATTTTCATCATCTGTTCATCTTTACATCATTTTTTTCCCCCCTCAACTACCCTTTTGTCCGCCCAGCCAACCACACAAAACGTTTAGATAACCAATTTACGATCATAAATCAGAGAAAAGCAGCAAATTCTCACATATGAAAATGCAATATTTGTCCTTGGTGAATTATTGATTAAACCTGTTGATAATACATTGCGTGTCAATCCACTTATGCCATATAGCTTTACTGAAAGGCAGATTTTTACACTACTAAATGCACAGTGTATATTACCATGCGCCATCGGTGTACTGTACATTTTTAGTTAACAGTATGGTCCTGTCACAACACATTAATAAAGCCTCTGACGCAGTGTGGCATGGGCTTTACTCTCAACACTGTGAAAAGGCAGGGTGAGAAGTGTGCCAAGCCAATTTGACCATCTGCCCAAGAGGAAACTGCTCCATCATCACACAGCTGAACACAGCCCAACGTCCCCCTGCTTCCAAACACGCCCAGGCGGCGAGAAACGCACCTCCCCGGTGCAGAAACACTTCGCGAGCAAACGTTGTCGACCTGGGCAGCACAAGAGTCCATATCAAACGGCTGCGTTGACTTCGTGTGAAATGCAACCCGCGGGCCTGCTCGGCCGGCAGGCTGGCGGCACTCGGGTCGAAACACGCCGAGCGAAAGTGTGTCGCTCTCTGCGCTGCCGTGTTGTCCGACACGGGGAGCCCGTCGGTGCGGAGGCGGGATTCAGTTAATCGCACCTAAATACGCGGAAAATGCACGTCGTACAGCGTGAACACGTGCGACGAGGCAACAGCGTGTTAGCAAAACAGTGAGGGAGTTCTCGCCACATTGGAGCACAGCGACAAACACTATGGAGCAAACATTGCCGAAACACCGCCCCCCCCTTCCCTCCCACGAGCCATGTTGTACCGGGGCAAACGCTGCCGCCGAAATGCAGAACGTGTCGCTTGTTTCGTCGCTTACCCTCTCTTTGATGGAGTGGTGAAATATGAACAGTGCTCGGTGAACGCGGGACGACGGTCTTTCACTGTTGTTGTTTTTTCCTCCCCGGCCCTGGTGACTTCAGAGTGGGTTTATCGCTCTGCGCTTGTCGCCCCGCCCAGCGCCCATCGTCCCACTCGGGTGCGGCAAACTGGTTAACCCCGCGGCTCACCATTGGCCGCCCGCAGGCACGTGACCACGCCGGGGCCCGTGGTTGGCGCTCGCGCTCTTTGCCCAGCCCCACATGCAGCTGCTCACTGTTTACTTACTACTTTTACTGCTAAAGCTAAAGCTAAAGCCATGAAGCTGAGAAGGGGAGAGCCTGCTGGTTATGTAGCAGTTAGATGTGACGGATTTCATACAGGCCTGTCTCTATATTAACCTACAGCAACTCATAGCATAGCATATAGCAACACTAAAGTGGTCGTTTTTATTTGCAGACTTTATTTGCATGTCTTTCAAAAACAAAATCAGGTAAAATGAAGGTATTTATTTGACCAGTGTGAATGTCCACAAGAATTCAAAAAGCATATTACGCCACTACATTTGTATACTAAAGTCTATACTAAATAATAATATCTAAATCTATACTAAAACTCTTTCTCTTGACCTGGATGTATTACCATTGTTGTATTAAAGCACTGATCTTGCATTGTGATCAAAGATGTGTTACACCTATACTGAGATACTGAGTTATTTTGCTCAGATGCCCTAGATGCGTTTTGAATTTCTTATAACACACACTTATTTGAATATATTTTAGTCAAATCACCTGAGCAGTCAAAAAGCATAGGGTTGCACTTCAATCTTGATGTCTTTGTCCCTGTGCAATAACGTCAGATTAACCATTTTATTTGTACATTTTAGGTAACTAAATACAACGTTGTCTTATTGTAACTTGCAGTCAAATTCCATTAACTGTTGTGTTGCTGTAGCACAGTTCTATGGACTTTACGGTGCAAGTCAGGTAGGCTATTATAAAACCGTCCTGATGGCACTCGAGGTCAATAGCATCACACTGATAGTGGCCCCCACAGCAGATTCTCAAACACTATAACGTGCACAACCGTAAGAATGAGTCTGTAACTGCCCGCCAGGGGGCGCAGTTGGTTGATTGACATGTGAGGCGGGATTTCCGGTGACAACAACCCAACCAGTCCCCCCTCTAGCACCATCTCACAAAAAAACTACCTCCATGGTCTGTGGTGGAAGTCAAATTCATTCAAGGATGTTTTGCCGAAGAACATACACCTTTCATTACAACTGAAGCAGAAACATAGGGACACCTGTAGGATTTGTGCACGTACAGACGTGTGCGCGCGGAGGGCAATGGTTCATTAAAAATAAGGATGCATGTCCGGTATTTTGCAACTAGATGGCGCTGCTTTGCCACACTGCTGGTAGTCAACCTGTAATGCTTTTTTTTTTGTGTGCAAAATAATAGATGGTATTTCCTAAAGTCTTTGAAGGGATATATAATTACCAGAGATTATATATGACACTATTGTTGCTTTTTTATTATATATGCTGGGTAATAATTAAGCTTAAGAACCAAACATACTCCATGCATGCTATTTCATTTACATAACAAGAAAACTGTTAGAGTAAACGTCAAACAGGAGAGGCCAGACAAAGGCTACAACATAAACTCAAGGCACACAGAACTCCTGCCAATTTCCACTTCTGTATGTTGAGTGGCCCACGGGAGCTATTTCTATTCAATGGGATTCAAGATGGCTGCTCAACGACAGCCTTAGCAGGTGTCTGAAAAAATGACAAACCGATACCAAAAATAATTCTTGAGCACATTTCTGTCTCGTACCTTGTTGTGCTATTACCGTTTGTCACATTTCTTTAACATTTCTTTAACATTTTTGTGAACATTTGATAGTTAGTCCGTCACTGAACATCACACGATGTTTAGGTCTCTCTCTCTTTAAACCTCTGATTATAGCTGTAAGGCTTCAGAAATATATAGATGAGAGCATCTTTATGAAAGTATCAGCCATAAACGTTGCTGTGTATTAAAACGTAAGCTTTGCAGACCCTTGTATTAAAAGTCTTATAGGGGATAAGCTTCCATTTAAGACTGCTGAGTTTACTGCATGCTCTTTTCATATGAGTGGCCCTGACCTCTGAGTCTTGTGGTGTCAAACCTGTCCCGTACCAGTCGACACACGTGCAATCTCCTCTTTGCTGATCTCAGACCAGCGCTGGCCCCTCCAGTGTTATGAATAATTGTGGTCTGCCTTGTAGCATGGATACACCAGCTAGGGCCTCTAAATATATCTAACTGGTGTGTCTGAAGAACTCTGGCATGAAGATCATATACTGACATTGGAAATCTACACCTAGCTCTATTACTTTCTCATCTATTGTGTGTGTCCGTGTTTCTGACTCCCTGTCCCTGTTACATTTACATGTTGGTCATTTAGCTGATATTTTTATCTGAAAATATCAACATTATGAAATCAGATCAAAAATATCTTTCAAAATGCATATCTGCCTAAGTGGCAAGTAATCATTTGAGCTGCAGTTTCAGTTTCATTTCAGCACACATTCCTCGGTCACCTGTTTTCTCTTAGCAGCACATGTCACAGAGTGAGTGAAGATAAACCCAGCTGCTTTACGTATTCATTTCAGGCAGCACTTACCGTCCCCTTTTAACTCCAGCCAGCCTTCAACCGTAAGCTCTCAAATCACCCTGAGTTGGCTGATAAGAGCATAAACAATTTGTAGTATAGCTGATGATGCCTGGGAGTATTGGCATAGTTACGGACGCGGCTCAGCTCTTCCTCGTTGAAGCTCACGGACGTTATAGACTTATTGCAGCTCAACTGGGCAGGTAAATGTCTCAACATTTGTTATTCGGTGAACTCACAAAGCAGCCACAGAGGTAGACTGTGACACTGTTCTTTCTTCCAGCAGCAGCAATCTGTCTTTTAGTCAAAGATGGTATTGTATTCGGCCTGCAGTGCCATGGAAAGCCCCTCTCCCTCCTCCTCTGCCCTACACAATACAACAAGGGTCAGCCTGTCTTTCCTCCACTGTGTTTTTGATTCACTTCGCCTTTAGGAAAATGTTGTATAAACTTTGACCTCCAACAGTGACCTTTTAAACCCACTGGCCCCACCTACAGAGCCCCCTCAGCCAAGGCTTAAAGTACTGATTCTTCAGCTATCTGCCACAGAGAACATTGAAGTCATGTCCATATTAAATTCAGTTTAAATTAATACATTTGAATGAGTGAATGATTAGTATTGCAAGTGTAGAGAAGGCTTTGAAAAAACACTTAGACAATAATGGACGGAGATAAAAAATGCAATTAAACAGTAAAAGTAGCAAAACCACAATGTAAAAACACTCCACTACAAGTGAAAGTCCTTCAGGTGTTTCAAGAGCCATGCAGAATGGCCGTTTTCAGAGGATCATATTATTATATATAAATTATACTAATTGTACTTAGTTACTTTCCTTCACTGGTTTTCAGTAGGCCTACAGAAAATGTCCTCTTTTATACTATTGATGTATTTGTCAACAACTTCAAAAAATAACTTTTATTTTCTAAGAAATTCCTCATTCACTCTTGCACTCTTTAAGTATTAGTTAAAAGTAGCATTCGCCTACCACACTGTAGAAATACAAAAAAAAAAAGTACTCATTATGCAGAATATTATATTACTGGGTTGTAATTATTGCAAGCACCATATAATGTCGCAGCCGGTAAATGTAGTTATATAATACCACTTTATAAATAATTTGTTGATTATATTTTGTTTCAATAATGTGAATCTGCAAAGTAACTAGTAACTGAAGCTGTAAAACAAATGTAATGGAGTACATTTCCCTTCCGGGATGTAGCAGAGTACAAGTATAAAGGATTAAATCAGTGAGGTACAAGTGCCTCAAAATGTACCAAAAAGTAGCTGAGTAACTGGCCACAACTGGTGTTTAAAAAGAAGGAAAGAGAAAGTGCAGGTTGAAGCTGGGAACTTTGTGAACGATAACTCCCCCCCCCGCCCCCCCGGGAGATGTTTGAATCCAGTCGGCCGCCATGCTGAGCTGAGACACAGCGACACAGCAAACTTTGTCCCGCTGCTGCGCCGACGCTCGTCTCCGCACACACACACACACACACCGGCACAGAGAGGAGGACTTCACCCGCGGTGAGTTGCACCACGCTTATCAATGAGCGCTAAGCTAAGCTAGCTGCTGCTGTTGGGAGTAAAGTCGGGCATTTCTGCTCCACGTCGCGGAGTTATTTCAGCCCGAGCCCCGCTGCTCGTATTCCTGCGCGCTGAACGCGGACCTCCGGCTCAGCCGCACTTGTTGCGCTGCATCCGAACCCTCCCCCCCCCCCCGCCGAGACACAGAAGACGATAAACACAGCGTTATAAGTCACGTTTTAATTCAGCTTTTTTAAAATTTTATTTCTTTGACTGCGCGTCCTGTATTTTAGACCTACGTCCCCGCGGCGTCTCGAAGCCGAAGATGCTGGCGGGGTCGAGTGTTGCTGCGGAGCCCTCGCTGTCGCCGTCGCCGTCACCGACCTTGCAGCGCAAAATGACCCCGTGAATATAATAATACTACATGTCCACCAGCCGCGCTCTTTTTAACCTCTAATTTCTAATCTTTTTAAAGATTAAACTCCCCTTGCGCCGTACAAAATACCGTACTGGCACCCAGAGGTCACTCAGGGGTTTGAACCCCTGGCAGGGTGCTCTTTCACTGCAACAACAAAGGACGTTTTATTGACGGCACATATGCACGTAACCACAGTTTACACGAAGGCTGGCCGGAGCATGAAGCCTAATAAAGGCCTGCAGCGTGCACTGTGATGTGCTTCAGCCTGCAGGGCATCCTGTGCAGAGAGAGGAGGTTAGTCCGCTGCAGCTGGGGCTCATCACTGGACTCACAGACCCTTCACCTGCATGCTGTCCAGCCTCAGTTGGTGTGGAGACACTTGTGGACCGGATGGAGTAATAAGAAGTCGACTGTCCGTCTCACCGTTTGCCCTCTGGCCTGGCTAAGTGACTCTCTTGGCTCCATGCGGTATAATTCAAACTACACCGTCGTTCCTTCTCTTTGGACTTTCTTCAACCCTAAAATGAACTACAGGCCTTGTGAAGGAGGGACGGATGCCCCCACAAGCTCCACGTCTTCTGATCTGCACATATTTCTTAGAATTGATTAAAGGTTTCAAGCAAATGTTCAGCCAAAAAATGCCAGATGTTGGAGGATTCCAGCTTCTCAAATATGAGGACACGCTGCTAGTGATCTGAACTACTATACAATTATTTTCATCACTGATCAATCTGCCGATTTTACTTTCTCAGTCAAAGAAGCGTTTGGTCTATAAAATGTCAAAGAATAGAGAAAAATGCCCATTGCATTTTGTACAGCCTGAAGCAATACCTTAATTTTACTTATTTTTGTCTCAACAAACAGTTCAAAATGCACTGATATTCAATTTATCGCCATAGAAGACCCAAGAAAATGTGAAAATTGAAGCTTAAAACAATTATCAAATTATTTGCCAGTTCAGTTTTTTTCCTTTCTTTTCAAATAATCGTTTCAGCTCTATATAGATTAAATTTAAATAATTGTTCAGCGTACAATGTCAAATGTTTGATGGTTCCAGCTGCTCGGATGTGAGGATTTGCGTCTTACATAATAGTAAGCTGAATACTTTGGGGTTTTGGACTGTGGGCAGCGTTTGTCTTTCCCACGTGCCCTTTAACATTTCATATAGGCAACGATGAATGCTCTTCCCTTAGGAGTAAAGTGCATAAGCACTGTGGAATTTTGGAACATGCCAGCCACTTGGTTTTTCCCTAAATACAGCTGTTGTGTTTTCTAAATCTGTTTTCCAGAGCTTCGTTAGTGACATTAACCGCACCTCCTCTTCGCCCAGCGTTTCACCAGAATTCATGGGCTATGACATCCCTTCCCTCGTGGCCTCAATAAGTAATTCTTCTGCCTCATCAAGTTTGATTCCACAGGTCCTTGGCTGGGTCATATCAAGCATGAGGACAGCCGCCCGGATCTTGTCAATATGATAGGCTGGCTGGCGCTTCAATGGCACCCGGGCAAGCCAGACTCATGTCAGCCAGACCCTCAGGGGGCCCGGAGAACTAGCCAGAACAGGATATTGCTGTGTGATCATTCACCAGCAGCAGACAAATCATTAAACCAGTGGCTGCGTGCCACTGAGAGGTTCAGGCATTTCTGTCTGTCACTCTGATTGTCCCTCAGGTTACAGGTTGTCTTTGCATTGTAAGGTTGTCATTGTGTCTTGGTAGATTTATTAATTTACTGTATGTGAAAATAGACGGGAGTAAGAATGTAATCAGTCTTTCTTCATCCAGCTCTTTATTCTGCTCTGCTGCATAGTCCTGAAGATGAACTGTGGTCTAGATTTGCTTTTTTGGATTTGACATCTATCCATTTTGTGCTTTTTACATTGCCATACATGCTTCTTATGGGAGGAAATGTTTGCCCACATGTAGCTTTCCCGGGACTTCCCATTTTAGGGAAGCTAATTTGTTTATTTTTAACACGTGTTTCTGTATTTGATTGTCTAAATTCTGTTAGAATTCTGTCTTTTGTTTTTTTTTTGTCTTTTCCCACATTCATTGGAAGCACAGGAGTCACATGTGCTAAATGAAATTACATAGAGTGCTCTTGCTTGTTATTGCCACACATAAGCACGCAAGCCTGTCTTTTAGAGTGATTTTTCAATCAATAATGAATTTGAAATGGGAATTTAGTGAGGAACTGCATGGCTGAAAGAGCGCTTTGTTTTAAACTTGAACTTTGTGCAGAAATGGCACTTGTTTTGGATGTCGGGGGTTATTTATTTGGATACCTTGTTTGGGTTTCAGAACAAGTCCTGGCTGTCTGTCCGATTTCTCGCTTGTAAAAAAGTTGGAGCACTTGAGAATGGTTCTTACTGGAGCCTATCCAGTGTTGCGTATAGGAGCTCACATTAAGCACACATGCTGCGTGTTACTCTTCAAATCAAAATGCAACTGGAAAATTTCCTGCAGAAAATGCGTTTGAAAGCTGAAATGCCCATTTCTGGAAATGCAAAAGAACTGCTCTGCAATACAGAACAGTCAGAAGTCGGGATTCGAACTGCCGACCTTGGGATCCAAAAAAAAATGCATGAGCATGTGCTCTAACGTCTCTGCCAGTTGAAATCATTGGTCCTTTTCAACAGACCTTAATAGTGCATTAGTTGCTGGAGTTGGGATTTGAACGACAAACCCTGAGATCATGTGTGCAAAACAGTGTAATATTTTAAAAAGTATAAAAGGCAGAAAAAAGAAAAGTCACAGCACACACGTCTTTAAAGAGCTGCATTTGAATTGTTTCCGTGGCTGAACGCATGCAGGAGTAGTTAATGACTGAAAACGTACGTTTTCGTCACAAGCCTACAGAGAGGCTGTCAGGTAATTGAATAAACTCTTAATGAAGTTGAGGGTGACCATTCATGAGCCTTCTGAGGCTTTCTTCTTGTCCCCTCTGCTTGGTTTGGTCATAAGCCAGCTCCTCTAATACCTGCAAGTGGTCTGGGGCTGTAGCACCCCGCCTCCTGCTGTGGAGGTCACTGTAAAAGGTGCTACGTCTTTGACACAGACGCATACGGCCCCTTATTGTTCCCTCTTGCTCATTAGCAATCTAACGATCATGGATCGCCTGGCAGTCGAGTCAGCAAACAAGACCCTCTTACTTTAATTCAAAATCATAGGCACTGTATGCTGAAGGATGAGACATGCGATGCACACGACAACAGTAGTGTCCTTTTCATACGAGCCAGTTGGTTGTTGTGGTTTTAGGAAACGAGGTCGGCGAGTTTGACGTATGACTTGCAGCAGCCTCATTGTTTTGGTCCTGCAGGAGTTAAAGGGTAGAGGTCAGGGGCCAGTCTGTGGTGCTCTGATGTGGAGGTGTGCTGTGCTTGGCTCTGTGGGACAGACATCTGTGGCAGCCCCCACCTCCTTTTCAAACACACACACACACACACACACACACACACACACACACACACACACACACACAAACCTCCGCTGCCCCACCCAAGTAACCCCAACACCCTCAGGCTGGAATAATTTCCTATTGGCAAAGAGAGAAGCATCTGGCTCCACATCAGCAGCAGACAGTGGCATGTGTAGGCACTTTATGTGTTGTGCCTGTGTGTTACTGGCCATGAATAATGCATAGCCGCATTCCAGAGATGTCTCTGCAAAATTGTCTCGTCATTGACTGGTGGTTTGAAATCACACTTCAACATTGGGCGTTAAGCTTGGTTTCCTGTTTTCCTTCATTTCGCGTGTTAGGTAATGATAAAGGTGAACCACAGTCCACACCCTGCAAGCCTCAGTCGCTTTCATTCTTTACAATGGCCAAAAGTAGTTAAAGTATTAGCTTCCACAGCACAGCAGTCAGTTTATTGTTATAAAACGCTGGCAATAATTGCATTAATGTTCAGGAAATCCGTGAAGATTCCCAAAATGCTGCATCCATAGCTGTGAGAGTGCGGGAAGCTCATTGATGTGTTTCTTCGGCGCTATCGACAGCTTACTTGATGTTTTGAAAAGGTTCCCAGTGTTGTGTTGCTGAGAGCAGGGAGCTGGAAGGGAATGGAGCCTACATACAGTACATTCTGTTTCTGAGGAGGATATCACTGTGTGACACAGCTGAATAGAGAAGGTGCTCTCTCTCTCTCTCTCTCTCTTTGTGCAGCTTTTATCTGTAATGAAGCGGTTCACTGGTAGAACACCTGACAGCAGTTGTTTATAGGTGATAGTTTTGCATAGGGAACGAGAGAAAAAGTCGGCACATTTTAATCAGTTTTCGTTTTTTATCAGTCTGTTGTCGCTCATTGTTTAGTGTTTGCATAATGATCCATTGCATGAGGATGCAAACTGTCTTTACAGTTAACCTGTGTGTGTGTGTGTGTTGCCAGTTTATAAGGTACAGGTGGTGAAACTAAAGCCACGAAATAAATCCTCCCTTAATGACAGTTTCAATGTTCAGTTTTTGTTGAAACCTTTGTAGAGAGGGGTTGATTCAGTGTTATATAGCTATGTGTCTCTACCCTCATTGATATAAATGACTTGGACGCAATATTAGAAACACCTCTCTGTACGATGCAACATAATTTAACTATAGCCTGCAAAATAACCATATAGTAATTTATACACCTCTAAGACGGTCTGAGCAGAAACTGAACATTATAACCTTAATGAGGGTAATTTTTGTTGCAGGACGCTGTATTAGAATGCATTAGCTTTAGCTAGGTGTACCTAATAAACTGGCAACTGAGTGGACATCACCCAGTGCTGAATACAGTGCTGAGAGAGGGCAGCAGCTGGACCTGCAGTCCCCATTCACTCTATAAAGGAGAGGGGGGGGAACGTCTCCACAACAATAGACACGCTCCCACAGACACACATGCACACTACCCTAACCTCAACCCCCTCCCCCCTCTTCCTTCTTGTCACCCGCCACCCCAAATTCCCCCTCCCCCCCCCCTCCTCGGCAATTGTGCGCATTGATGTTTTCCAGAGGTACAATCTCTGTGCTGTCGCTCTCCACTGGCAATCAGCGTTTGACTGCTGTGACAGGGGGAAAGGCGATCCTGGCCGTTTTGTTATACACTCTGATGGAGCCAGAGTGGCTGCCACTGACGTGCGTTAAAGTGAAACAGGCCTTTGATGCGAGCACTATCTCTCCACCCTTTGCAGCCTCCTGTGCCTTTTTTTTCTTTTCTTAGTGCTTAGCGAGAGTGAGAGAGGCAGAGGGAGATCGAAGGAGGGAGTGTGAGAGTGCAGGAGCATGACCGGGGAGTAGGGAGGGAGGAGATGACAGACTAGTCGTGCTGGATGATCATATTCTATTTTTTATGTTTATTATTTGCATCTGTCATGCAAACCAGTGGTGACTTTCCCAGTAATAGCAGTGTGACTGGAAGAGCCTCTCTTTTCAGCGTTCTTCTCTCTCGACCTACAGGATCTTCCCACTCAGATTATGGTAAGATTCACGTCACACGTCACAAACGGCTTGTGTGGAGTGTGTTGATTGCTGGCATCTCGCAATGACAACACCTTTTTCCTCTGCCATAGCAGTCGGATATGTTTTTGTGTTTACTCCAGTCTCCACTCCAGTACGGTGCATGGCATGCTATTTTTACTCAAATCTCATCTGGGAGGTAAATAATTCAGTGTTCCTGTGATGCAGTCAGTGGGTCTCTGCTGTGCCTTTTTTTTTTTATTTAATTTTTTTTTATTTGAGGAAATATCCACACTGTTCACATTCTGCTTTTTGCTTCACTTTGGCTGTATGAGCTAAGATTTAAAATGTATAAAGGAGAGAAAAAGGCAGCCTTCTTTATTATTATTTTTCACTGTCTATGGTAAAGCCGGCCAGACGCTGTGCGGATTTGGCCCATTCCCTGAATTGGTCGCCTTCAACTCATTTTAGAATCGGGCAGAATTCTTGCGGGTCACGACGCCTCAACGATCTCGCTTGCAGATGATCGAATGGATTTCTGGCATATTAGAAATTTTGGTCTTAAAGTCTTAAAGTTTCAGGAGTTCCACGGTCCGACTTCCTTCGTAGTTTCAAACTGCAATGAGCTTGTTTTAATATTACTGGAGTAGTATTTTACATGTTGGGGCTAAAACGGGTCTTGAGAGAACTGTGACTTAAAACTGAACTTCACTGCAGAACAGAATCACCATGTTGTCTGCATCTTCCAGACATCTGCAGCTCCAAATCTTTCTTCGTACTTTCCGTTCATAATAGAAATGCACAAAGTAACGCTGCCTTTCTCTTTTTGTCAACACGAGACGCAGCCATCTTGTTTTAAGAAACTTTATTGGGATTGTCAGTGGACATAACCAACCATTGCACAGTGCCCAGCTTCAGATGTGGACAGAGCTTGTCTTCCCTGACTGGCTATTGTCAGAGTGCCATTGCCCTCCCAGCTTGGACATTTTTGAATTTTCTTTTTCCATGCCACAGGTTCTTGTTAATGGGGCATTGAAACACCTGGAAAAAGATGCATGGTTTAATTGTTTGAGTGTTGGGCTCAGGTAGCTCAAAGCTAGATAACATGTCTTCTCAAGAGGTATCGCTCCATTTCAAAGGGCACTGTTCTCTGAGTAAGTCTCTATCTCAGCCACGCGCAGGTAGAAACCACTCCATCTCTTTCCATTCACGTGACCTTTCTTTCTTTTAAACCACCAGCTGCAAATTTCTTGCAGCGCAGTTTGGCTGTTCTCTATTGTTCCCTGCACTCAGTGTTGTGTTGAATGCCAGCATCCACGCACTGTGTCATTGTTTGCATGAGAAGGCATGAGTTTAATTTGGGGTTTTGGGTAAGGAACTCTTCACAAACCACCACATACATCATCACAACAATGTTAAAGGGAAATTTTTCATATGAAGCTGTCATATTTGGGTGGATTGCCACAGTGTGCAAAAGCATAAACTCTTGCATATTTCAACAATTCAGTAATGTAAAGAAATGTCATTTGGAAATGGACTTATTGAGAGTGAGGGAAAGGCTGTGACATTTAACTTTTAAGATACAAGGATAGTCTGTTTTTTAATTCAATAATGAATTAAAAGAAATAATTAAACAGATAAAACTGAAAACTCAAATTCATTCAAATTTCACCCCAATTTGTTAGAATTACCTGAAGGTAACTGCAACATTGCAGTGTTTATTTTCTTTTGCAAATATTTCCCATAAACACAGCGGCCGATTGACCGGAGGAAATGGAACTAAAGTGATTACTGGCGAATGCTTGGGTGTATACAGCTAATGCCTCTTTATGCACTGAAGACAGACAGATGCGCTTCTATTTGACAGGAAATTGAAAGAGACAGGCCGACAGAAACAAATGCTCTGGAGCATCAACCGCAATTCATACTCGATATCGACCACGAATTCAGGGCTGATGTAGTGTGGAAAAGGTGACCGGAAAGTGGGGGGGAAAGGAGGCACATCAGCCTCCTGAGCCATGGTCCCCACACAGACAGACCGCCGCCGGCTGGCTCCGAGCCTGGTGGCTGTTTGTCTGGGTTTGGGGATTGGGTGGGGTCGAGGCCCTTCCTTCACTCCTCTGTCTCCCTCCAGTTGTAGCTGACGGTTCTAAAACCATTAGGTCCACTTTGGGTAATCAGTGTTGGATTTGACATATGATTTAAGCCTTTTCCGCTTCAGGTCTATTATGTGTTCTTGACTGTCTGTGAAATGGTATCTAACCTTGTTTCTGCTTATGGGACCTAAATCCCACTCTGGCAGGTCGCAACCTGTGTTATGCCACATGACAGGGTATATAATATATGAAGCTAATGTGCTGCTATTGTAATCTTTTTAAAGGCAGATGAGCTGAAAAGCTAATGCCAGCTTTTGGAGATCAGCCAGCAGGACACAGGATGTGCCTTGTCTCATCACCTCGTTAAACTTTAAAAATCTGAATGCTGGCAGTGAACATCTGCCAATTTATGTGCATTCCCAAATGTGCATCATTAACAAAAGGTGTGTTTTTAGATTTCTTTAAATGATGGCATTTGTTACACCCTCATGATCTTTTTATTAATGGATGACAACCAGCTGCACTGATCCGAAATTGTCATTGTTGCTGCTTTGTCACACGATGCATTCTTCATCCGTGATTTGGATTCACACTGTCTGCTCGCTACCCAGAGGATTTCTCGGTGCACTCTATTTATGCTAGCTAGCTGGCTGGTTGGCTGCCTTGGTAACTATAGTAACTATGGTAACGGTATCCCCCCTAGAAAGTTGGAGAGACAAGGCCTTGCTAGACTAATTGTGAGCAAGTGAAGCATGTCTGCAAAGTTAGTTGCAGTCCCAGGATGGACGAGGGCCTGTTGTTTTTAGTATCCTCACTGATTTTCACAGATGTGCAGCAGCAGTAGCCATCACAATAGAAGTGATTAGCTCAGACCTTCTGTTTTGTTTTATAAAGTTGAATCATTGGGCTACTTGACCTGGTTAAGTGTAGTACATAATCCATGATAAAAAGACTAAATTACAAACACTGTTAAATAATATGGGGCATATCCGTCATCTGCTTTGTGTATTTCTGTATAGGAGTGTTTGTAACTGTACACAATGAAACTGATCAACAGAGCATGCATATGCAACTATTTTAATAATTGATTCATTGACACATTCCCTCCATCTTACTTCTCTGTGATGTTTTTTCTTTGTCATGTATGTATTTTATATAATAGTAAACTGAATATATTTAGGTTTGAGACTGTTGGTTGAATAAAACAAGCTATATGAATACATCACCACGGCCTGTGACAGGCATATTCTGACATTTTTATAGATGAAACAAGTAATTGATAATAAACAGTTTTTTGTTGCAGCCTTTAACTTTATAGTAACATAATTTAAGTAATTTTCCATGAGGTATTAATATTGTCTTACTTTCTTACTGAATGAATGATTTACTCCAAACTAATGTTATTTTTTCCCCTCTCTTGTAGACTGGTGTTTTGCTCTGGGCCTCTCCTCAACCATTTCCAACTGTGTGAAGAAAAGTAGAAAAGAAGTTTTAATGAATCAGTATTCGCTAGCCGACGCCATGACAGACAAGTAAGTGGTTTATCTTTTTCCAAAGTGTGTTTGTGTGTATCTGCGTTAAGAGCCCACTTTATACTGGCCTTTTGTTTAGTGTGAAGTAAGACGATGATGTTGTCTTTGCACAAGATTGTCTCCTGGAAGTGTTTGTGTGAGTGTGTTTCAGTACAGGAGTGGAGGAGAGTCGGGGGTTCTGATGGCACAGAGAGAGGAGTGTTGTGTTGGGGGGGTTGGTATAAAGACAGTCTGTTTTGCCCCTGAAGACGTATGACATTTGCATCAGGGCTGATTTGCATTCTCGTTCACTGTGCTGGTATGTTGCTGCTGCTGTTAGTTGGTCTTTATTTCTCTGACAAAACGCAGTCATTTAAAGGATTTTGAGCCTTTGCCACACTATCACTTCCTTCGCTACCACCCTGTATTCTCCCCCTTTTTCTTTTTTGTGGTTCCTTTTCCCTTCCCCCCCCCCCTTTTCATTTTGGACCCGTTCTCTATGCTCCCTATCTCTTTTCTCTTTTTGTCCCTTTTGTCAACTTTGCCTTTGTCTCCCAGTCCGGTGTTTGTTGGGATTTCATCTATAGAGGATGGAGAATTTGGGTGCAGTAAGCAAAATAATCTGCCGTCAGGGTTCATAATAAGCGGAATAAGTGGTGCAGGCCAGTCAGCTGAAAGGGATAGGCGCAAACGCGGTGAAGGCCAAACAAGGCCAAACAAGGCCAGGCCTATTATGTGCTTGAGTTACAGAAAATTAAAGGGGCAGTTAAAACAACAAAACAACAAAACATTCGGCCAGTAACAAACCGAAGAAACAGGTTGTTTTCAGAATAATTTGATGAATTGAAGTGGTATTGAATGCTTGAATGCTCAGTGGAGAGGCAGAGCAGGTTTATATGCATACAGTAAAGTTTCCAGTGTTGGTAGTGGAAATGAGGTTGATGTGATTCAGTGTTTGGATGCACTTGGTCAACCTCCAGCTTCCCTGCACTTATTACTAAAGCAAGTGTGTATGTGTGGGGGTGGGTCTGGTGAGTTACTCAGTCTTTCTATGAAACAGGCCTCCGGGTAGCTCGCCTGGCTAACACCAGCACACTATAAAGTCAGTATAAAATATCGTGCATCTAGTTGGTTAGTAGAGCAGGATAATGCTATATTTGCCCAGAGGGGAATTTCTCTTGCAAATTAGAAGGTTCTACCACTTCAGCTGTTCCCTTAAGGATGCGTTGCAATTTTTGCAGAGCCAGACATTTAGTCTTGGATGTTTTTAAGTGTTTTGGATGCAACATAAAAGCAAAAACAAGAGGAAGATGTTCTTGGAAACCTTAGATTGAAAACAAGATGCAGCAGTATTTTTTTAATGAGGCTCTGCTGGACCAAATCAGAGCAAATTCAAGTCAAGTGTTGGCTGGGAGTTTCTAAGTAAGTGATGATGTTGTTGACAAGCTGTCCGATTGGATGAAAGGTATCCCAGCAACCAGAACGGGGGGGGGGAGGGTGGTAGTTTATTGTGCGCTAGATGGTAGTCTATGTTGTAGGATGATTGTTTGTCGGGGAAGAATGATAAATGTTGAGCCGAAAGGAAGTGAGGGGAAAAGTTGGAGGACGTGCCCCCCGACAGTGATGGCGAACAAAGCCTCCCTCAACATGGGACTACTTAAGATTCATACAAAGGCAGAAGAAGACGGCCACATATTTTCTCTCTAACACACACATATGCCACCCCCACCATTTTTTTTTTCCACCCTCTAGCTTGCTCATGAACAAACATTTACACATAACGGGATATCGGTGGACATTCTTGTAGATACTGTATGTGCGTTCCAATTGGTATTCCCAGATACACACCAGCCTGCAGATGCATCATTTTCTGACATTTTCCAACAAAAGCGCACATGACCTTCTGGTGTGCCATCTTCACAAGGGTTTGCATCTGTTTTTTTCCATGCAGATGTTGCTCTTGATTCAGGAGCTGATTATCAATCTTCAAATGCATCTGTAAACCCATGTTTCAAATGCAGGATTTTAAGTTCAGCCTCCTATTGTACCAGGATGCTCTGGGATGAGGAAAGTTTCTAAAGCCAGATTTGCTCCGTAGTGCTTGTAGACGGGGAGTCTTTCTGTTGAAATTCAAGCCCGCGTAATCCTCTTCAACACACTGCTTTGTGTGCGTATGTGTGTGCAAAAGTACACAGTCCATGCACCCTCCAACCAGGATTTGAACGAACAGGAGTTTCGCCTAGTTGTTCTATTTTTTTCTTTCAAAATGTTTTGCACCGGGGGTTCACTGTATTGCATCACATATGAAAGTAGGACAGAAAGACGATGCCTCAAATAAACAGAGTATGTAGTCATGCGATAATATGTCACTTGACAAATTAAACATTATATTATCTTTTCTGAGTGTAAACCTCTCAGCTGTGAATTGTGCCTCCAAACTGCTTCCATTCTTTGGTGAAAAATGCAAAAGCAAGATGGAAAAATGTGTTGTTCATTTAAGCCCTCAGAGCATACGTTCATGTTTCTTTATGCAACGGTTCCATTCTTGTTTTCCATAAGGAGAATCCTCCTACTCATTTCTCCTCATTCTTCTTTGTCCTCTCTCCTCAACCACTGTATGAATTTGCACACTTGAACATCCTTTCTCATAGCAAACCCTGTTTTCTCTCTCCCTCTGCCCCTCTCATTTTCCTTCCCTCCCCCACCTGTGGTCGTACACAGTGACACGGCCTGTCAGAGACCTGCGATGTTTATAGATGGACAGTAATGGTGGCTGCACAGATGTGTGTGTGTGTGTGTGGTGGGATGGGGGGGCTTTTACTGGAATGACCACACTGTCAAAGAGATGAGAGGCCTTTCCCAGGCTACTGTATATCTGTTTGCTTTGTGTATCTGCTTCAGTCATGGTCGTGTGTGTGTGTGTGTGTGTGTGTGTGTGTTCATGTCAGTCTCGAGGGAGCAAGGATCCAAAACCACCATCAGAAGTTGGTTAAGAGCTTTGTAACCGTCACTTACAAAGCTGCAACACATGCAGAAGCCTGCTAAACTCTCAAATGTTTTGTCAGATGTTGCACCCTTGAGAATAAATACACGCATTATAAAGGATGCTGAATAGAAGGATTTGTTAGGGGTACACGTTGCTCTTTCTTTTGCAATCCAATCTGCAATCTGACAGTGTTTGTAGATTAATTGTTGCGTTGTTCCTACTTTCCACCAAGCACCTGAATGCAACAGTTTTTAAAATGGTCTTTGCTCTTAATGGCATCACCATGCAACAATAACTCCACATTGAGTCTTAGGGATTTTCCAGGGATTACCACAGAATTTGGTACAAACATTGATCGTCCCTGGAGGATGAATCCTTCTGATTTTGGTGATCTGCTGATGCTCCTCTTGGGCCACTATGTGGTTGACATTCGTAGCTTTGAGTGAAATATCTGGACATTATTATATATATATATTATTATATCTGGATATTATTCCCAGACGATGAATGCTAATGACTTTGGTGATCCCTCTGACTGTTCTTAACAAAATCATCAGGTCGAAATTTCCATTTGTCCAGTATTTTGGTTTATGACCAAATACCTGCAGAACAAAACTACGATGATGAGCTTGTTAAACATTATACCTACTAAACATTAGCATGTTAGCATCATCATTCTGAAAATGTAAATATGCTGGTAGCAGCAATTTAGCTCAAAGCACTGCTGTGCTGAAGTACAGCTTCACAGAGTTACTAGCATGGCTGTCGGCTCTTAGTCTATTTTTTTGGAACTTAAATGAATGGAAACCTATGGTTTGTTTCAGAACATGGCTGAAAACGGGTTGTTTAGACTTTCTGAGACATTGAGCCCATATCTGTGGCAAGACTGGACTTTATTTCAAATAAAAATTTAACTTGGTATTGTGCTCTTTTCTGTTAATAACATGGGGGGAATAAAGATTCTACTCATAGATTTGGTTGCGAATGACAGTTCATCTGGAGACTTACTGATGGAAAGGATTTGGTTGAAATACCTGAAATAAATTCACGAGTGCTGTAAGACACAGGGTACTGGTAAGATACATGGGAGTTGTGGTGGTCATAAGATACTGACGAAAACTTTAGCTGGGACCTTTTATCAGCCTGGGGGAAAGTCAGGTGTCCTAGTGGAGTGAGCTCAATAGTCCATCATGTCCGTATGTTTACCATAGGATTGGTTTCTGAAGCCGGGCCTATTAATACATTTGTTCTGGCTCGAAGAGTCTTGAAAAGGCCATTTTTTCCCGGTCCTCATTCAAGTCATCAATTAAGTAAACCCAGACCCATGACATCTCCACTTCCTATCTGTGCCCTCTCCAGGCCATGGTGTCACCAAGGGCGTGGTTTGGGGCACGGCTGGGCTCGCACTCATGCCTGACACCCACTCAGGACATTATGAATTGAGACATGTGAAGGCGTGGTGTCATTGCTGTCACTGGGGTTCGTTGGTGCATAGTTAAAAACTCTGTATCAGCTGTCACAGGGTTTTGTGGGAGCCGTGGCAAGCCAAGTCAAAGTGTTTCCTTAGGATGTCGAGGGGGATACACCCTTTGGCCTACGGCTCATCAATCTTACGCAACTGTCATCTTCTGCCAGTGGTCCATTGATGCTGTCAGAGGACGGCGAGAGGCAGGGACTCGTTGTGTCGTGTATATGTGCTTGGGGTTTATTTATTTATTTATTTTTTTGTGGGTGTGTCTCTGAGTGATGAAGTGACAGGAGAAAAGAGTCTGGAGGTGATGGAAAAACACGGGACGATACATTGTGCACATTGAAGGACTGCACTGTCTAAAACATTGCAACTGTAAACCGTGGCTCTTGATCGACATGAGTAACCGTGGCAATTATGAAACTGATGGTAACCTTGAAACTAATCTCAAGTAATATGCTATTATTTATGGTCAGCTAAAATCTATACTTCATGACAGAAATGCAGCAATATAATGTGGATAAATATTACCCACCGCAACCAACTTATTACAGGATACTGTGGTCACAGTTAAATGTGAAACCTGAGAAAAGACAGTAACACACAGTTAATGTACATGCACTTCCAAAGCTTTTTTTTTTTTGTCTTAAAATGATTCGTTGTAAGTGAACTGCCCATGTTTGTGGTCTGCTGTGTATCATCTCTGCTTAACATAATCTGATTATTCTTTTATACAGTAGAACAGGGTGCCTGCATTAAAGTAGCTTACCCCACTAAGCAAATGCTAATAAATCTGCATATTTGGGTTGATTTGGGTGACCTGAATTCAGTTGTCTGGAAGATTTGTCTCCTTGTTCTGGCACAGTATTTGTTGCTTTGCCAGCAACGTCCAGTCTGAAATCTTGGGGTTTTAATGATTTTTGGTTTATATTTATTTATTTATTTAAAGATGAATTGAATAATTTTTGTAGAGCTAATTAGGTATTTATTCTGTTTGAAAAAGTGTTTGTAGAAAGTAGAGTTACAGACTGAACTATAGTCGAGGCAAAGTAAATATGTAAGCCCATGTTTTCCACTCAAACAGAGTTGGATTGTAGTGGACTGTGGGAATAAAGCTTGTGTACTTGTGCAGGGAGAATGTATTCAGCCTTGTTGTAAAGGTTTTCATTTTGCTCAGGGAAGCAGTCTAAGGGAACAGACTGGAAAGGGTTGTGAATGGAGGTCCAACCATCTGTCACAACGGCAATAAGAAGATTTCAACTTTCCCTCCCTTTGACTTATAAAATCTTGTTTTCATGCCTGCGAAAGAAAGCGAATTTTTTTTTTCTTTGTTCTGTTACTGCTGATGCAGATAATTTCCTAATGTCTTTGTCCTCTTTTTGATTCATTAGTGATGCACGACTCCAGTGCTGACGCTGTACAACATTTTAGGGGCCCTGGAAACCTATTTTCTCTGTCAGCTGCTTCTTAATCCTTATGCCAAAGTTAAAACACTTTTTTAGTTGTCTTCAGTTGGGAGATTTTGTATCTGTGCTCCTCTGAGTGGTTTGAAGTGAAGTTGAAAAATGGGATGTCGTGTATTTCTAAGCACCAATTTGGTTTGAATCAAAATCTGATGACAGTTATTGGGTTGTTTGCTTATGCTGCCAGCACTGTCAAGCAAATGTAATCTAACCACGCCGACAAAGTCCTGATTTTTGAGTTTTAAATGCTTAATAAATAATGAGGAGAATAAGGATGTTGTTAGCAATGCTAATTTTATGGCTCTTGTGATCTCAATGTCAGTCGGTCAACATCTACTTGCATGTATTGGCACAATATTTTGTACAGACATTCATGATTCCCAGACAATGAATTTTAATGTTCTTCCTCTAGCTTCTCCATCAGGTTAATATTTGTGGTTTTGGTGTTTGGTTCAAACATTCATGTCCCCCTCAGGATGAATTGCCACAGCATTGAGGATATCTAGTGCCATCATCAGGTCAAGATCTTTGGAGCTGCAATGAAAGTGCAGATTAGTCTCTTGTTCTGACATTTTGTATGCAAAAAGATTAATTGATGATTCAAGAAAATAATCTGCAGATTGATGGATTATGAAAAGAATTGTGGCATGCAGACCTTTAGAAAAATACTTTAAGATGTGTACGCAGGTTTTCAGGGGCTTTAAAGGTAGAGTGGTCTTGATGTCAAGTGGTTTGACTCCATCTGCAACTGAGAGAAAGAAAGACATGCGACAGAGTTGAACTCCCTGCAGTTTAGCCAATGCATAATGTAACATTTCTCTGTTTTCCAAATTATATATCAAATTGATAATCTTATAAATTGTGCAACCTGTTGTCAGAATAAAATATGCAGATTTAAAGCTTGGCCGTGGCTGACCTCTCATGGGATTAGCCCACATAGAGCAGATGTATTTCAACAGTGTTGAAGGGAGAGTACTTTCCGTTTAAAAAAAAAAAACAAAAAAAAAAATTTCCATCTAGTTGATCCACAGACATAGCTGCTCCACTGCCTTACATTTGTGCTCACATATCTCAGACACACTGGAAAATGGTGTGAAGCCACAGTGGAAGAGGAAATGACCTCAGGTTCCTTTGATGCTATTCACACAAGACAATGTTTATCATTTGGCTGCTCACCATTCATTTGTGCTTGGTTATAAAAAGTTAGCGCAGTGTCCTGACTGACCACTAAGACGGTGATATCATATGATGCCTGTGGATATTTAATTCACTATATAATTGTTTTGTCCTTCCCAGAGTGCTTATTGTGTGTGTGTGTGTGTGTGTTTTATTGTGCAACATGTGTTCTCATTGATTCATCATCATATCTGTCTAACCATGGTCTAGACAACTACAACCACACTTTCACACTCAACATGCACAAACTGCTTCCTCCCTCGTGTACCCACACACACACCCACACGCACACTACATAACTGTCTTGTCTGATCTTTCTGTCTTCTCCCCCCCCCCCTAGCTTGAGGATTTTATAATTCTCTCCGGAGGAAGAGCGTCGCATCTTGTAAGGAGCCTCAGGTCAGAAACTCTACTCCTCTCCCTCCCTCCCACTTTTTGCTGTGCAGGCCGACACTGGGCTGCTCACGGGGCCCGCATGCTTCAACACGAATGCTGCATGTTCCTCCAACCACCCCACCCCACCCCCGTGACCACCTCAGGGCTTTACTCCTTTCTTATTACCCCTGCATGTCCACACCTGGGCAATCCTACTTTGATTTGATTCTGCTTGGCTTTGGTGATTGTGGTGCAAATTTTGAGACCTTTGCAAAGATGCTCTCCTTTTTACCCAGTCATTTTGTCTTTTGTCTTCACTTTGTGATTTGGTTTTCCTTTACGCTTTAAGTTGTGATTATCTTGTTTTGTATGTGCTTGGAAGCAAGCTGATGGTTTAAGTTGTCTTATTTACATCTAATGATGCTTATAGTAACATAAATGGCTGCTTGCCTCCGGTGGCTTTTCGACAAACGGCTTTGCTCTGTACCTTTTGCTCTGCAGTTGTCTGTTTGCTGAACCCCTCCCCCAAACAATCATTGTCCAATCATAGCTTAGCAACTGTAATAAGGAACGACAGGTCAAACTTTGGCTTCCTCTAAATGCTGAAGCAGTGTGAAAGGGGCTTTAAACTCAAGAGTCTGGTGGGTGGTTTATTTTTTTACTGCCTTTTCAGATCCAAAAACACTGGAGCTTAAGTGTTAGTAATTGATTAAACAGTGTGTTTGTCTACAATTCTAGCATTTCCAGCTAACCAGCGTACTACCAACGGTGGAAACCTAATGTTACATCCGCCACCAAGGAGCGTATCCATATCTTACTATGTTATTATGTGTGGCTGCAGATTACGTTACAAAACGCCCAGTTCAGGGTCTGTCCTGCTTTTTTCGGTTTAGTTTACACTCCAAAAAACTCGTTACCGAAAGTAGCATTACGTTTCCTAAACGTAACCCAAATAGGTTCATCCTCAACCACGAAGCCTTTTCACTTGTAAAAATTAAACTTTTTTTATTTGAACAATAACCGATCAATGTAACCTCTGTGTTGCTGTCCGGGTATGTTTGCATCCAAACAGGGTTATGTAAAAACAAATTAACATTTTAATTACATGTTTTTTATAATACTGTACCCTAATACTAGGTCTAACTAGGTATACACTGCAGTACATGGACATAGAACTTTAGCTGCAGACTTCAGGTATGGTACCACGATGTATGCAGCCATCAAGTGTATATATAAGACCCTTTTACACGGTTCTACGTGATAGTTAGCAGCTAGTTAGTTACAAGTAAATAATATGCTGGCGACATCATCGTTTTCAGCATTTGTTAATGTCTGTGTGAAATCGAGGACCCACTGTTTCAAAAATGAGTTGTTAAACTGAGCAGAATGCATGACATGCGTAGCAAGAGTAACTAAGAGTGGAGGGGCTTAGCGAAGGGCCAACTGATGCCAACACCTGTTTCCCGGGGATCAGTACTCTTATAAGTGCTACCCATGCATTTTTTTGGAGGAGGACACACTGTTGTGCAGTTGTGTTGTGGCAGCCTGTGGGTGATGGGGTGAGTTTTCAAACAGCACTCCAGAGGAGGTTTTTGTCTGACGGCCAAAATTACCACCATGAAATCAGTGCCTGCTGAAGACTGCTGAGAGAAAATCAGAAGAGAAAGGGGAGTCCCTTCTTAAAGGCCAAAAGGAGAGGAGAAAATATAGCAGGGTTTGTTGTGATTTTTACAGCCTCTTCAAATGTCTCCTGCCTGGTGGGAAAGCCTAGTAACTGCAAGTTGAAAGACAGTTTGCTTTTGTGTCTATTTTTCTCCTGGTATTCGTTCACCAGTGAACCCAAAAAATCAGTACGATATTTGTATTGCACATCAATTGATTCAAAGCCCAGACTTAGAGATTTATTCCGCCCTGGGAGCTGAAGTCACCTGCTCTTGGCTAAAGCTTCCGCCAATGTGACTACCATTCACCAACTTGGGACAGCAAGGCCTTCAGCTGGGCCTTTGCAGCTTCCCAAAATAGTCCCACATTATACTTCAGGTGAAAGGTTTCTGATTTTACTGTGGGGTGGGGGGGGGGCTTTCATGTGAGACCAGACTATATACAAAATTTTTTTCACTGGATCTTTAAGGCCGCATTTGCATCTAAGACACTATTCTTATTCTGATGGGGGGAAAGGTCTGTTTGTAGATGTTTTCAGATTTATAAATGCATAAGTAGCTTCTTTTCTAGGTGATCCTCAAAACTTAGATACTATATGTAACATTTCACATAAATTATTAAGTACTAATCACTTTATATCGCGTGTGTGAACGGACTGTGACATATCTTAAAAATTAGACCTTTCTCGATTGCCCATAGCAGCCTGTGGACTGATTTCTATGTATTAGAGCTGAAGAATCTTTGGAACTTGAATCTTGAAATGTATAAAATGGGTAGTTTGATTGTGATGCCCTCCATATTTGAGGAATGCTGATTGACATTAGTTTAGTATTATCATTGTCTAAACCCACTGCCAGAACCATTCAGCACAGTTGTTAGTTGACAATAAAACAGTCTTATGTTGAAACATTGGTGCATCGATTCAGCTATCGCGTCAATAATTAACATCTGGTTCACTGACCGTTAGCGTTATCATCCAGCAAATTTAGCTTTCCTGACATTGCTTAGCCTCTTGGTGAAAGCCAGACAAATGGAGATTGATAGCTCTTGTTGGTTAAAGCCGAAGTGTCGTATAAATGCAGTTACTGTATCATGCAACAACAATGGATTAGTTCAAAGTCACTAGCCTATATTGTGCAAGCTGATAACAACATTCAAACTCAAAATAACGTATGCCAAACGGTGTAACCTACTTACCTCATATATCAACATGATGCCGGTCGGTCACGTTCAGTCTACTGTATGTCATGTCACTGTTTAGGCCGATGCCCAGGATGCTCGCTCGCATCTACTATGTACGAGCACGAGAACGAGCAACAATGCTTACTGCAATGATGTTACCAGCCACCGGTGTCACTATAATCGACTTTCTGCAACTCCACACAGTCCCTTGAAGTTCCGTTATTGTTATTTTTGCCATTGCAGATGTCAATAGTAAACCTCCTCCACTTATTTTCTCCTTTTAATTAAAATAAAAGGCGCATGGTGATTATGTTTTCATGTTAGACTACAGAGGCACATTTGCTACTGGGACGGGGAACACCACAGAGCAATCCTTGTTCCTCTAGTTAGTATACTTCACTTGCCTGTATGTTTATAGGGACGTTTTTCAGACCTTCCAGAGCCATGTGACTCAGGGAAAGGGCGTGTTGTTTTTAAAAAGCTTGCCATCGGCAGACTAAATATACCCTTTACTGGACCTGACCCCTCATTTGGCTTTGCTGTGGCCACTTTAGGTCGACATGCTAGCTCAGCAGGGGCCCTACAACTAGTAATTACATAGGAGGGTTTCCATTTAACATCCCCTGTATAGTGTTGCCTTCACACAAGCTTTTCTCCTCAATTTCGACATTTGGGTTGCCATTGATGGTTTACCTACATTTTAATCCTACCTACATTTCTTTTCTGTACCCGTTTCCAGCCTGTTACACATCACAAATGAGCATCATGTGCTCCTTGTCATCACACAGCCTTAAATGTAGATTTGATCTAATGTTGTGAATGTAGCAGATCATGCTGTTAATCCTTGATCTGGCTTTTTAAAAGTTGAACTTGTCCCCCCCATCTGTCATCCAGTGAGCTCACCATGGATAATGTATGATGACTGCTGCATCATCTGTTGCAGTTCTTAGATGGTTTTCTCCATATGACCAATATTCAGCTGTGCAGCAGAGGTCATGCAGCTGTTCACTGGCTTTCGGATGACTGTTAACATGATGTGGCTTCGACACGGTGGCTTTGCACTTCAAAACTGAAGGCTGACGTCTATCTTCAGTGAATTTTTACACATGAAAGTCTGTTTACAGGTCTTGTAAAGTTGTATAAATTTGTGGCTCCAGAAGGAGCTGCAGGAAGTCTGATAAATTGCCTCAAGTGCTGTAACTTGGGTCCGCATTGGTTGTGGCTGAAGACTAAAAAACCTTAAGAAGTGAGCTCGTCAGATTTCTGTATACTGCTCCTCATATCTGCTTGAGGCGAGCGTCTTGAGGCTACATTAAGCACTACTAGCATAATACACCTGAATCTCCAACTGATTTGTCAGTGCGTGAATTGCATTGCTGGTAGGTGTAGGTGCCACGTTTTGACATGCAAGAAGAACATTGATATTTGTAAACGTTTTATCTTTTGTGTTGTGTTTGAGTGGCACAAAAACTTTAGACCCACTGTAGCCTTTATCGGCAGATGAAAGTGTAACAGTCAGCTGTAGTTATAGTAGCTTAGCCCATACGGAGAGACTGTAAAGCCTTGGTTGTCTACACTCGAAATGTCAAACAGTTCAGCAGCCTGTGGGGAAACACAACCCAAAACGCCGATACAGCTGGCAGTATTTTAAGATGGGCCCTTGGTCCCTGTCTGGTCTTATAAGAGGATTTGATGCCTACAGTTGGCATTATCATTTGCTCGAGTCTATTGCAACATCTATAGCCAAACGCTGTTAATCTGCAATTGACATTGGAGCAGACATCTGTCCCTATCAGTGTGTCATCCTCTGTGGTCATAGTATTTTGTTTCAAGTGAAGGGACTCTGGCTCACTCACTTTCTCATACAGACCTGGCTACAAATAGCCCACGATGCCCCTGGAGAATATACCCTGGAGCTGTTGGAGAAAGAAGCACCAACAGTACTTGGAGTCCTGCGCATACTGAAGCAAATGGAAACAGAATGCCCATCATAAGTTACTTAAGTTTTAAAATGTCTTGTTTTGTCCGACAAACAACAATGCAAAGATATTCAGTTTGCTATTATAGAAGGTGAATAAATATAATACGTTTTAATGTTTGAGAAGCTAGAACCAGTGAAATGTACCTTAAAACATTGCTTAGATGATTGATCAATTACCAAAATGGGTGCGATTCATTTTCATTCTCCACTGACTGTCAGGCGATCATTACATTAATACCAGTTATGATGCCAAACTATATGATATGTTTATTAGAAGACCTTCAGCAAAGCACCCTGATTAGCTTAAACTGTTGGTGCTGTGTTATCACAATTCCCACAGCTGGGTGGGAACAATACATGGGTCTGATGAAGTTACAAGTCATACAACTAAGAAAATGTGCTACATGCATTCAGTTACCAGCTTATTAGGTACATTTAGGATTAGACTGCATTAGCGTTTAGCTATCTGTCCTACCCTCATGAAAGTTTTAATATTCAGGTTTTGTTGACAGTTTTAGAGGTGTTGATTTCACTTCATGGTCATTTTGGAGCATGTAGTTTGCGTTGCATTGTACAGAAAGGTGTTTCTGTTATTTAGCTTACCCTCGTTGATATAAATGCTGTGGTCAAAATAATAGAAACTCCTCAACAGCACCACAATCGGCAGCTTCAAGAATGGCCTTACAGTTGCATCAACACCTCTCAAACTGTTTCAACAAAAATGTATTATAAAGGTAGTATTTATTGCAGGACTGTTATATTGCATTAGTTTTAACGACATGTACATAATAAACTGCTAACTGAGTGTAGTTTTGTCGAAAGGTTGGTGAGCAGCACAGCATGGAAATGTCATCCTGAACTGCCAAAAGAAACATTCTTTCCACAAAATAAGCCACTTAAAGCAAATTTCCCATTACACAGTTTGTTTGTGCGTGGTTAGGCTCATTGGTATTATAGCAACAGACAGAGCAGGGGGGGAAAAAAAATGAGTAGCAGCCTCTTGGCGTGCTGCGGCAAAAGGAAGAAGAGCATCTCTGTGCATTGATGCTGATGATGAGTGAGTACATGGAAAAGAGAGCCAGTGAGAGAAAAGAAGTGAGGGGCTGGAGTTGTTGGCAGTCACTGAATGTCCAACTCCCTCACATCACCCTCCATCACACCCTGTGTCCTCACCATACTCTGCTCACAGGATGCGGAGCTTCTTTTCTGCACTGTGTCGCATTGAAAATTAAGTGGCAAGTGGTGAGCCACTATGTGACAAGTCATCCTACCATTTCCTCAGGGAATGAGATTCTCTTTGAGTCGCATACGATTGGTTTAGTTATTACAGCTGCAGTCCACTTTAAGCATTTTCTCATTAGCCACTTTTCCCCCGAATATTTTAGCCTCTAATATTTAGTAGCAGAAAACTGAGCCTTTTTTCAACTTGCTTCTTATGGTCTTCACATGTCTATACACTAGTGTAGCTACAGAGTGTAAAGTAAGCTTTATTACTACCTACAGGTACAATGCAAAGCAAAATGACGTCACGCTTCATTTCATTTTCAAAAGTTCACTGATTAATAGTTTAGATGTTTGCTGTATCAGCTCTTGTGTGTGGAGTATCCATTAGGGATACATTCACCAGGTTGGCATCAGTCTTTATACTGACCTTAGTAAACATATCTGGTATCGGCAATTAAATTAATCCAGATAAAATACAATTTCTTTGTCAATGTCTTTATCAAATTCAGTGATTCTGCTATCAGTAGGATCTGGCTTCAGGTGATGCACTTAATACATCAGTGTTGGGGAAAGAAAACGGTTTCCACAAGGTGGGAAAGGTAAAGGCATATGGCTTAATCAGTTACAACCAGTTTCTTGAAGGGAAGTGACAACACATACTTACATCCAGTTGTATATCTTCCACCAGGGCTTCCCCATTTACAGTAATGAACATGAAGGGGTGAGTTTATACAACTCAGGATAATTTGTAATCTGTCAGCTTGTCATCTCTGGAGTCAAAGGTTTTTGCTATGCTGCATAATGGACCGGCTTTGTCTTCACCACAGTTCTGGCTCTGTAGTCTGTTGACCTTTCGTGCCACCTTTAAATTTGACTTAGGATTTTATCTGCTCTCACCAGAGGGAAGTGTTTTTACCTTGGGTTTTCTCCATTTGCTACAATACTACAGATCCGTTTTGCACACCTGTTGACCTTAAACAAAGATTGTGGGCTGTGAAGACACCACTCTGTATCTCCTATCATTTTGTCCTTTACAAGGCCACTGCTCTGCCATAAGTATGAAGTGCAAACAAACGGCTGCCTTGGTAATCCAGCAGTCATTGTGGTCATGCTTAATTAGCTAACCGTGTGTGACAAAGGGGAAAAACAATAATCAAAATGTATATAGCTGTGAATCTCCCACCCAGTGGTTAAATCTGGTTATACAGTGATTTATTATGATGATCGATCAAAATGAAATTGTTGGCACACCCCTAATGATTTGTTTGTGTTGCATAAAGATGTAAAAGCACTTCACAGATAAAGTTGATAAAAAAAAAAAAGGTTCTCTCTTTCAAACTCACTAGCACAGTCAAAGTGCTGGTGCACAGATAGGCAGAGCTCCAGTTTCCCCCTCTCTGCCCCATGTCCTCAGTGGGCAGCTTGCCAATGTCTGTTCCCAGTTAACAGCAGAGTGCTGGGAACCCCAAGGCCCCAAGCAGGTGTCAACCTCCCTGCACAGCCAAAGGAGCTGAGAGGGGAACACAAAGGGCTCAAAGAGACCTGCCAGCATGGTAACTGTCTTAACTATCCCAGGCCAGTGTGACCACTCCTCTAAATCTCTCAGCAGCATAGGATAGCTGCCAGTATGCTCTTTCTGCTACTGTAGCTTTGTTTTTTTAAGCTTTGCCCTAAATGGGGTTCAGAGTCGTGAACTTGATAGAGGACAGAAGGATGAGTCTAGCTTGGGGCTTTTATTTATGCAGTGTGCCACTAGAGGATTTTCAAAAGGGCAGAAACGGACAGAAATTCCGTCAGTCTGGGGGTTTAATCATGTGTTGTTATCTCATCCATTCTCATGCTGTGCCTATGTCACTGTCTCTGTTTAACAATAACCGCTTCTGCTGCCGTCAGACAGTTTATGAAGCATCTTTACGTGATGCCTCCAGGTCCAGGTCACATGGGCTTGTGTGATCTTTGAAAACACTGGCTTGGCTCAGGGCTAAGCTGTCCCGGCATTTAGATTGGCAAGATTGTAAAAGAACTGGATGAGAGGGAGAAGTGATGCCTTTCTCTTTCCTTCAGTCGCTCTCGCTCGCTCTCTCTCTGTTCATTGTTGAGTTCTCTGCAGTGATGATGTGGATGTGATGGGGGTGGAGTGGAGGCTACCCTCATCTTCAGCAAACAATAGGTCCTTGTGTATTTGACCCCCTCTTTAGCAGAGCGGAGTCCATGGCTAGGGCTGAAGCTGGGATGGAATTCCATATTTTCCAGATTTAGTCAGTGGAAAACTCTCACAAACAATCCCAGTATCAGGAGGGGTCATACCTCAGGGGCCATTTGTTCTTATTTACAACCACATCAATAACAAAATTATCATTCTCTCCCCGTTTCTCTAGCTATGGTAGACCCTCATTGATTGTTAATACGTGCTGTGCCTCATGATGTATTTCCCCCTTGGCTGGGTAACTGATTACTAACCTATATTTGAGTGGAATGAGCCACAATGGTGCTACTAGGTCATTAAATAGTGTTTGGCAATATCTTTTGTCCTTTGACCTTTTTATCATTTGTTCTCATTTTGGTTTTACAATCTAAAATGAGGACAAATGACCTAGTAAATGATCAAAAAACACTTTACGCTTTCCTTGTAAGATAGTATCGTGTATGTCACTTATTTTCATTAGGTCTTCCTTCAACCGCTTGATTGAAACTTTTAGTGAACACATTCTTTTCAGCAGCTTGAATGCTAATTCAGTCCATATTACTGGGGCATGGTGAGACTGCTTGTTGGTTCCCGTGAGAGAAATGTTATTTCATCCTCGTCTTACAAGACATCCGATAACCTTTCATCCCCTTCTTCGTGTGACCGGCCCACCCATTGTGCGGAGGTGTGTGATGTGGGTACTTCCGCTTCTTTTAAGCATGTTGTGGAAAACCAGAATAACCTGCTTTGTGCCAGATCACTTTACTTTCTTAAGTTTAGAGAGCTGCACGTAGGCAACTTACCAGCCAGAACCACCTCACCTGCCTTCTGCGTATTACAACAACATTGGCCTTCAGTGAACACACATGCAGGCTCCACAGGGCTCAATCAGCAATCCAGTCATGTCCAATAATGTAAAAGCCAACTTAATTTGTGTTGAAGGAGAGAAAAGCCAGGCTACAAAGCTGGAGTTGTGCCGACACAGCCCACACCGCACCTTTCACATGACTGGAGAGAACAGAAGAACTTGAGACTCGCAATTGAATTATGACACATAATCGCATAGTTAATAGTATTTCAGAGTAATATTTACTGCATAAACGAAGGTAATCGGTCTTCTGTCCATGTTAGAATGAATTTGGTTGACAGTCCAGATTAGTCTGCATGTGCCCTGCACCACAATACATTTGGCCAACATTGCATGTATTACAAGCAGGGTTAAGAACAGATTTTGAGATTTATTTTAATATTTTACTTTAGCTTTAAAGCATCAGCTTCTCCTCCCCCCCCCCAGCTTCTCTGCTGACCTAAAACAGCCGACTTGAAATATGTTTTTTTTTTCAACCAGGAGATATTACGATTTTAGATATTAACATGAGTCCCAACTAAATGAAAGTACAAAAATATTAGATATAGTAAAAGTATAGATACGTCTATATTTTAGCCACATTGCTTCCAAAATAAAATATGCAGCATTTTCAGATAAAACCAAGGACTACTCATCCCAAATGTTATTTTGACATTGTTTTCTATATTATGGAATGATATGGGGGGGTTCAAAGAAAAAAACAGGCTTTAGATATGATACCTTAAGGTTTAATTGAATATTAAATATTAAAGTTATACACGTACACAAATGGCACAGGGCAGCCTAATGGAGTCCTTATCGAGCACATCCTGAAGTGAATGTACCAGGACAAAGCTGTTAAAAGGCAGAGAGATCACAACGCTACACAAATTGGCAAATGGAGGACGACACCCACACCCGATAAGAGCCGATAGCTACCAGGAACTCTGTCATCGTCGTCATTGTCATCCTCATCGTGCGAGACGAACAGACACAGGTGTGTCTCAACAATAGTGCAGTGCAGAACAGGTTTTCAATAAAAGGGGGGTTTTCTTAAGACTGAGGTGTTAATTTGTTGCCTAACATGCCAATCAGCAATAAACCCAAGTGTCATGCTGCGATCATAAGACACACCACGTTAATTGCCCTGTCGGACTTTAAACACACATTCATGTGCATGCCTGAGTGTCAGACCCACTGTGTGCGTGTGGTTTTTGTTTCCTTTTTACAAACAAGAGCTCGTGTTTTTCTGCCGCTGTAAGTCACGTTAGTTCAGTCCCTCTCGTTTTCTTCCTCGCCGCCCCCTCTCTTGATTGATCATTCAGATGGAACTCCACGTCCATCTGTTTTTCCTGCCCTGTCATTTAATCCCACATTTCTGAAAGGGTTCCAAGTTCTAAAAGCAACCAGTCATTTACAAGATTGCCTTTCAGATGTCCGTTGGCATGAAAGTATGAAAACTGCAACTTGGCAGGAGTTGTTTCGGAACACTAGTGAGAGTTCACTTCCTTTTTGTTTTGCGGTGTGTTAAACAATACACGACTACTGATCCGTGAACACGAAGGACTTCCTGATTTTATAGGTGTCTTTTGCAGAGCCCAGCTGACTACTGTGTACTACCGTTTGCTTAAAAACCCATACAAAGTGAACTAAAAGATTATGAGATGAGAAATTTTATCTGAATTTCACATTTGCTTTCATTGTAAGGCAGGTGTTTATTATTATTTTTTCAAGAGACGTTTCTGTCCAAAATATCTTATCTTGTTTATTCAAATGCATGTGACGTACTATACTAACCTCCTAAGCGATACAAAAGAGGATGAATCAGTCCTGCCAGCTTTCAGTATGAGAGAAGTGGATTTGATGCCTGTCCCCTTTTACCGTCTGTGCTGCACGATAACATCAGCCTGTGAGGAACTGGTTCATTTCTACATTCCCGAAAAATATTTTTTTTGATGCATCAGGTTTTAGCGTATTGCTTTTGCTTTTTGTCTTGCAGAGGAAACTTCACAGTTCCGAAGTTACCAGAGTCCAATATGGGATTTGGTGTGCTGGGAGTATTTCTGGGGCTGCTCCTGGAGGTCTCCACCCATGGACCCCACGCTGTGCCTCGGACCTCCTGGAGACACCAAGGTAAGGCTTGATGTATAAAATATTGAAAATGATATAAATGTAATATTTCGGAGTGATTACACAATTGGTTGATCGGCTGTTATGTGATGGACAGAAACTACAGTTTTGATAACTAATAAATCATCAGATAAAAATACCAAAGATTTGGTAATAACAGTAAATGGTATAATTTAGCCCCTACTACCACTAATATAAATAACATACAATAAAGACATACATTTTGGTAACTAAGGTCATTTAAATTGGCGCTTCTCCAATCAATGGATTTATAAATATATACACTAATCAAATATGTATATTAGGTTTTTTGTTAACAACATCCCAATACTTCTCTGTCCTTTTTACAGTAAATTCCATTCCAAAGCATTTCTTGTAAATCTTCTTTTGAAACCCCACTGCTGATTATAAATTGAAACTTTGCTTGAGTCACTGATAGTCCAAAGGTACTGAATTTGGGCAGTCATGCATGTTCCTCTGAGTTGGTATTTATGAGCTGAGGACACGTAACGTTCAGTTGCTCCACTAGCCATGCACGGAGAACTGAGCCTTCATAGTGTACAGATAGATTTATTTTTTTTCTCAACTCGCCACAAGGTTCACAATAGATACAGTAGTTCCGTGACACCTGTTCTTTGATTTATCTCAAGAGACTGCCCTCCGTCTCACCACAGGCTCTCAAGTTAAAGCACTTCCTGTAAGACGGAAGTTCCGTTTGCATACTGCCGTTTACATAAATAGCTCTAGTAACTCAGTCGGGCCATGAGAACCAGTGCAGCTCACCCTTTAACAAAATCGTTTCTCACCTCACACGGTCACTGTTTCAGTCTGTCAGTGAGGGTATTTGCTTTCATCATTGTGGTGTTTATGTTCAGGCACCTGTAACCTGAACCCACTTGCACCTGGCCACAACCAAAGCCAGCCGGGGGCAAACGCTCTCACTAGGTTTGCCATCAATCGCAACACACAGTATAACAAGAGATACAGATACAGAACACAATATTAATGTGTCTAACGTAGAAAGGCAGAAACATGTCTCAAACTCTCCTTTTAGCTCTCTCACCTCCTGAGAAATAATATCTGACTCCACTATGTTCACACTGAGAGCAGTGAGAGTGAACCAACACAGCAAAACAGTCCCGTGCAGTAAATCCAAAACAATCAGCTGAAAGATCCTAAAACGCTCTATAGGGCTGAGGGGAACTGGAGAGCTGGGTGATAATTATCTGTGGGTTATTATCACATTATCATTATTATTATAGCAGCTTTAAATTCAATTATCATTACTGTTGAATACATGTGTTAAGTAAAACTCAAAATGTTTAGTTTATGGTCATTTTGGATGCTAAAGTAATCTGATTCAATGGTTTTTGTGCTCAGATTTAGATCTGATGGAGTTTTCAGAGCCTGAGATCTTCAACTACTCCACGTTGTTGCTGAGTGAGAAGAAGGATGCACTGTATGTGGGAGCTAGGGAGGCCATCTTTGAGCTCAGCAAGAAGAACGTGACAGTCAGAAACAACAAGGTATCAAAATACGAATAAGCTTTGTGACAAAGGGAGGAAAGAAAACTTGTAAAATTTGAATTATGATTTTCTGTTTTCTTTTTTAAACCATTTTAAGGTTCAGTGGACAGTTGCAGAAAACCCCATGATGATGTGCACGCTCAAAGGAAAATCAAAAGAGGTTAGATCAGTAATTCATATGTTGTTTTATCGGTCTTAACCTATGTGGTGTCAGAATCGCTCTGTCTAGTGTTATAAATCAACAATCTACATTAAAATGCCAACATATTTTAAGTTATTTATTGAATGTTGCTTTCCAGAGGGATTGTCTAAACTACATTCGAGTGCTCCAAGTGGTAGACGATGAGCGACTGTATGTCTGCGGCACACACGCCTTTCAACCTCAGTGTGACTACTTGGTAGGTTAATGCTTAATACCTCCGTAACGGGGAATATCGCACCACGCAAATAAATGTGCTTGGGCTCGCCAATCATCGCAGCAACCTTTTAACTGAAATTTAATCTTGAACTCTTGTTTTTCAGAACCTCGCTGACTTCTCGTTGGCCGGTCGAACTGAAGATGGAAGGGGAAAGTGCTCCTTCGACCCCTCACAAAGCTTTACTACTGTCATGGTTGGTGAGTTGAAGCTAGTTTCATGTCATTTCACAAAGAGCTCTTTTGGTTGTCAGCCCTGCAGCAAAATGCACAATAATCCCCAATAATCTGTTGTTGGTTTTTTTTGGGAGGCAAAATGAACTCGTTGGAAAATAAATTGTTTTTTGTTGTTTTTATTCCCTGCTTTTCTATCAGACGGAGAGCTGTACTCAGGGACAGCTTATAACTTCTTAGGCAGTGAACCAATTATTTCCAGATACTCTCCATCCCAGTCCCTGCTGAGGACCGAGTACTCCACATCATGGCTCAATGGTGAGTTGGAACAATATGTGAACATCTTGAATAAATTTAAAGATTGCATGGTTGTCTGGAGAGGATTGTTTTTATAATACAATGATGCTTCCACAACAGCAGATCAATTGTCCCAGTCTTTCTGTCCTATACTCCTTTTTTTAATAATATATTTTCTCTGTCTCCCCTCTCTGCTTTCCTTGCAGAGCCCAGTTTTGTTTTTGCCGACGTGATCAAGGGAGAAGGGAGGAACAGAGTAGATGGTGAGGACGATAAAATTTACTACTTCTTCACTGAGGTGTCAGTGGAGTACGAATTCTTTGGCAAGCTGCTCATCCCCAGGGTGGCACGCGTCTGTAAGGTCAGTACACGTCATGTGCCATCTGCACATACCGGCAGCATGCCTCTTTAGCCCTTATGTTCCTGTTGTCTGTGGGTCCCTCTTTCTCCCTCCTTCCACTCTCTTGTATCTCTTTTCTTGATTTAACCTGAGCTCATATCATCGTACAAATCAATTACAGATAGTCAGTTAGCAAGCGATGTTATTTATTGTGTCGTGCACATACAAGTGTCAGGCCACAATGAAGGGACATTTCACAAAGTTTGCACAAAGTGAAGTCCTTATTATATTGTTATGTAATTAACATTAAAACATGAAAAGGATTTCTTCAATCTCACCTAAATCACATAGCAAACAAAGCATTTACTCCACCTGTTTCTAACGGTGAATGGTGAAGAGATCTTTGACTTTTAGTGAAATTCTGCTCCACATAAGGCTCTACACTGTAGTTGATTTTCATATGTTCATTCTTTAGGTTTGTACCAAACATTAGGAACAATTTGTGCTGAGCATCATAATTATTACACCTGACATTTTTGCCATCCCGCATCACCGCTGATGCCCAAACTGTTGTGATCTCCCAGGAATGACCAAATATCTCTGCAATCAACTGCAGTAAAATTGAATATGTTCCCGAAAAAGCCAGAAGCATGATCTGAAATGGAACAGCAGTTAATTTCATTATGTCAGAGTTTAATTAACAGCTGTTGTATCAACTGTACAAGGGTGTGGGTTTGGTTTCAGCAGTGACAATGACATAAATAAAGCCTAATTTAAATCTTTTGAGTATGACAAAAAAATCATAGCATGAATAGTGCAGATAGTATAAAAATTAAATGCATAATAAACACATTTTTTATACTGATAATATTTTATTTGCATTTTTGCTACAAAGAGCTCTATTGTCTTGTCTTTAACTGATGATCAATTCTAGCATCTTTTTTTAGATGAATATTAACAGCAAATATAAATATTACCCCAAAAATCGACATTGGCAATTGGTTTTCTCAGTATAGTGTCTACAGCTATTTCTTTCAGGCTGCATACAGCAGCCAGCAACTTCTACCAATAAGGTAGGGCAGCCTGTTTGTAGCCCGAGAGGCAAAACTCAGGGCTAAAAAAGGTTAATGTAACAGTCATAGCACCACTGGCTGTGTCTCGTTAAGCTTATTGCTTTGAGCTGAAGGTAATATAATTCTCTAATCTTATCAGGACTATTGTGGTAGGACAGTATAAGATAGATAAGATTTTGAAAAGTGTGTGTGTCCACACGGCCTAACGTGCTGACAAACCTCTCTCCCACAGGGTGACCTCGGGGGGCAGCGCACCCTGCAGAAGAAATGGACGTCCTTCCTGAAAGCCAAGCTGGTGTGCTCCATGCCTGAGCTCAACTTTGTCTTCAACGTAGTGCATGACGTCTTCATCCTGAAGGGGGCAGACTGGAGGGACACGGTCATTTACGGGGTCTTCACCTCCCAGTGGTCAGTGATTTGATTTGATCTTGAGTAGGGGATTAAAGTGAGAGTCAGAAAGGGAAAAACATCACATTCACTTTTGTGCTCCCCCTCCCTCCCACTTCTCTCCCGACTCCATCATCATCCTCGTCCCCCCAGGGGTAATGTGGGTTTGTCAGCAGTGTGCTCTTACAACATGACGGTTGTGGAAGAGGTCTTCTCCAAGGGCAAGTACATGCAGAAGGCCACAGTGGAGCAGTCCCACACCAAGTGGGTCCGGTACAACGGCATCACTCCTTCTCCACGGCCTGGAGCAGTAAGTACCTTTAACGCAGCTCGAACAATTAAGACTCAGTTTTGTGTAAATAGTTGTGCAAACTTTGACTCAGAAGCTTTGCCTCAGTCTTTTTTAATAGACATTATACTGTGCATACAATGGATGTGAGCACACTTTACAATTGAATATTTTGTGTCTCCTCTCTGCCTTTTCACTCCACCAGTGTATTAACAACCTGATGCGACGGCAGAACATCAGCAGCTCTCTCCACCTGCCGGACAAGACCCTTCAGTTTGTTAAGGACCACCCACTGCTGGAGGATCCAGTCCTGCCCATCGGCAACGGGCCTCGCCTCATCACCAAAGACGTGAACTACACTCAGATCGTCGTGGAGAGGGTCCGTGCGCTCAATAAGAACATTTATGACGTCATCTTCACCGGAACAGGTAAGAACACATCCATTTACACTTATTAATACAAACTTGAATCTGAAAGTTATAAATAACGATCTTCTTTTTTTTTTTTTAGGTTTATTAGCCACTGATGCTAATCTGAGTAATTGAATTTTAAGTACAGAATTGCCGCAATCGAATATTTATTTTATCCGGTATTTATTGATATGTACAATTAAATGGCTGTTAAGATAAAGATTCCTGCATCACAACGATTCTATTTTAACAAGATAATAATGCAGACGACATGTAAATAGAAATATGCCTTTTGTGGCTGATGATTCAGAACATCCTGCATTGTAATCTTTGTTTAAAGAGGCTATATTCTTTCTTCTCCCTTGGCTGAATGATTGACATTTTACCATCCTCATCTTTAGATAAGGGAGTCCTGCACAAGTCAGTGGTGTTTGAAGGAGAAGTCCATACTGTGGAGGAGATCCAGCTCCTGAAGAACTCGGAGTCCATCAAGAACCTGCTGCTGTCCTCTGAGGTCTGTGACTTTACGAAGAGACAGCTGTGGCACAAGAGTTAGGAAATGTGTTTTGAGCTCAGCAACTATGCCCAACACCTAGTCAGACAGTGTGTTAATGTGTTGAAATACTACCCTTGTTCATATTTACAGTATACATTCTGTGCCGAAGTGTGTGTGTTTGCACTTTTTTATGCTGTGAAGAGCTCACAGTAGGAAGTTACCAAAATGATTGCATGTTAACAGCAAAAATGGCAGTTCTCTAAATCCGCACATACTGCACATTTATGTTTAGTCGCGTGTTTGTGGTTGTCTGGAGTCAACTTTTGCAGACAGAAATTCTGCTTTTTTATTTTTAAAGTGATTTGTAGACATGTGTGTGTGTGTTAGTCTTGTGTTCTGTTAAGGGTTCTTCTTTTTGACCTTGGACCTCCATTGTATTTCTATATGGTTTCCATGTGAAGGTTTGTGCACTCATTCTTTGACATATTTACATCAACAACCTTGTGCTTCCACAGACACGATCCTTGTACGCTGGTTCAGACTCTGGTGTGGTCCAGTCACCCACCGCCTTCTGTGGCAAGTATCTGTCCTGCGCTGACTGTGTCATGGCTCGAGACCCTTACTGCGCCTGGGACCCTCACACTGCTGCCTGTGTCAATATCTTTGAGGCTCCCAGCCAACGGCTAAGGTGACTCACCATCAAGCTAGATTTGCAGCATTCAGTCTCTATCACACTCATCTTTTTTCTGCATACCGATGGTACTCCATCCAGTTTGACCTGCTTTACCGTCTCAGACTGGATTTTTCTTAATTTCAGAGTGTCTGCGTATTTTAGAGTGTCGGGAAAATAATGCTTGTTTGTTTTTCAGGAGGCTAATCCAGAGCCTGAATGGTGACGCAGACAAGTGTCCTTCAGGTAGGGTGCAACATGCTCACATACGGCTTAATAAAGAAGCTTTATAACATGACGGCGAGAGTAAAAAGTGGGCAATATCACTGCGTCCTTCCTGACACAACACCCTAGATACTGCTTATCATTATACCACCACATAACTTGAATGCTGTGTTTTCATCCTCATGGCTACATTTGACATCTTTTTCTAGTCCTAGCTGTATGTTGTATTTGTCCTCTACTGGACATCTGTTTTGAGCAGGATACACTAAATCTCTCACTTTGCCCGACTTTGACTGCACAAAAGTCATTATATCCTCTGTTTTGTGTCTCAGTGTCAGGTCGGTCTCTGAAGGACTACCAGAGTGTGACAGTGAAACCGGGGAGCTCTGCTGAGCTGCCGTGTCTGGTAAAGTCCAACCTAGCCCAGGTGATGTGGAAATCCAACGGCTCGGCTCTCACTGAGGCCTCTCGCTTCCACTTCATAGGCGAAAATGGTCTCCTTATTTACAGCGTGTCCCCAGAGGATCAAGGTCACTACGAGTGCTGGTCAGTGGAATGGGCCCCCGCGGCTGGGAAGAACTTCAGCCGCCTCCTGGCTGCATATGTCCTGGCTCTGGATCTCCCACCCAGACCACCACACCAGGGAGGCCACGTGACCACCACCCTCGGCAGTCAGGACACATCTAGCACAAATGCAGCTGAAGGTAATGGTATGACAGACAGAGCCCCACTAACTTCGGCCCTTGCCCCTCCCAGCTTCACAGCCACAGTCCAATTCACCACCCCACCTCAAACTGACTCATCACTAACCCCGCCGCCCAGCAGCACAACCAAGTTCCAGTCAAAGCAGCATCATCCCACGAGCTCCAACGCTTCGCACCCAGTCAGTGTTCCAGCGGCCGAGTATTTGCAGCAGAACAACAACATCGCCCTCCTCTTCCTCTTCCTCCTGTTTTTCCTCCTCTTCCTGGCTGCGTTGGCGTACAACTGCTACATGCAGTATCTTCCGGCTCCCTGCCTGCGGCTGCGAGCTGCTCTGTTGGGCAGTCACAAGAGCGCCCATCAGCCTGAGTACCGGGCCTGTGAAGCAGGTCTAATGGAATCATCCGCAACTGACAAATTTAACATGACGGCACAGCCGACGCAGAATGGCAGCCAAACCACTCAAAACCTCCGGGCGCTCCGTGACACTGGGTACGAGACTGAGCCGGAGTGCGGCAACGGTCGCATCCCCTCTCGCTGTTCTGGAGATGACAGCCCGTCCCAAGAGAAACCCTTTGACGTGGACTGTGTATCTCAGCCCATCCAGTTTGCAGATGCAGATTAACCTTACTGCTAGCCAGAAGTGTTTCTTCTGCTTTTGCTTTTTAACATGGAGACTTTTTTATGAGGGGGAGTCACACTGTTGGCATATCTTCACACGACTTACAAGTCTAAGTGGTTTCCTCTATTTGAAGCTATGTTTAGTGTACAGCATCACATGAAGTTGAATCATTACAAGGCTTAAGTCAGGCGTCCCACTTGCCTGTGGAGATGCAGCTCCTGCTGTCGGATTTAGGTCTTATGATGGTAAAGCAGAAACTTTGTTCATGGGAGCTGCAGCCTCTCCGCTTAGTCCAGCAAGAAAAGCTATTTCTTAAGTTCCAAATTGGAAACATTGTTTACCAAATTGGTAAGTTACCTTGATGTTTTCCAAATTGGACTTTTTTTGATGTTTTTTTTTTTCTTCTTCTTTACAACCTGGGTGAAAAATAGTCTCCCATAGCGTTTGCATATTTTCAATGCAATGTGTAGGCTATTGGACTTGAGTAAATGCTTCAACATTGCAGTCATTTCTCAGGGAAGGGTTGCTCAGTGCTGTCTAGCCTAGCTTTGTTGTACAGCGTTGCCATCTGCAGCACCTGGTATGTGGGCCTTAATCTCACCCAGTGAGGTCGTGATGTGTGGTTTGAAGGTCAGAAAACAAGTGGACAAGCGATGACTTGCATATTAGAAAAATGCTGGAATGAATCGAGCCACTGTGTTGCATAGAGTTATCTTGAGCGACAATGCCGAGTTTCTCTGTATTTAAATTTTTCCCTCCCTGTGAAGTCAGCGTTCCTACACGGATACAACTCTGATGGTCCTGTGCATTAACCTTTACTAGACCTCTTCCTTTTTGTGGTCTGTTTCTAAATATGTTCAGTATGACTTGATGCTTGATAATATATCAATCATCACTTGTTCTCTTTCTAAAAACAGCCCTGGAAAAAATCTGAAATTTTTTGTATTACTATTTTTAATGAAGCCTTCTGTTTTAGAACATTTTCAGAGAATTATTATTTAAGATGAGTCACATCTCATTTTACTTTATTTATTGCAGCCGTTTTTAGATCTAGCCCTCAGTCATTAGTCTCCCTTTTGTCTGTTCTGCATGTCATCCTTTGTTTAGATTTCCTATTTTCCTCAATACTCTCTCTTTTTCCATCGCTCCCTCCCTCACAGCTTCCTCTCCTGTCGACACTTCATCTTCCCTGTCCTCCTCTGGATGTAGCACTCCCTCTGCCTTCCCTTCCTCCTCCTCCTCCTCTTCTTCCACCTCCTCCTCCTCTTCTTCCACCTCCTCCTCCTCCAAGCCCCACAGTGTGGAGGCCCAGGAGGCAAAGGTTAGGCTGTTGCCTCCCCTGTTGAAGGACCAGGCCTGGGGGGTTCATGCCCAGGAGGCCTTCCTGCTCTTCTGCCTGGCCTTGGGTGAGTGGTGCCTGTGACATTGACTCAGCTCACACCCAGAATCCAACCCTTTCCTCTTGCTCAGTTTGGAAATCTAATCCTCTCACTTTTTAAACCTCCATTTTCTTTGTGCCATTGTTTCTCACTGTTTCTGCCTCCTTTCTACACCTTGCATGTTGCCATTTCCCAAACATAAACTAACCGTCTGTTTAAAACAAGCCTGCCCGTTGTCTGACTCGTGTTCATCTCCATTTTTAGGTGTCTGGTAAGGTGCCTGTTTTAATGAGTGAATGTTTAAAAAGACAAGCTGGGATTCAATATTAAACTCAGCCTCTCAGTGATCTGGTTCTCGATTCTATGTTGGTGAAAGGTACCGTTTTGTGTATATTATTGTGTAACAGCACTCTGATGTAAAATTTAGAATTGAGAATTTCTCCTCAGATCAAATTATTGTATTCTCAAATGTCTTGCATCTCAATACGTAATCTGGATCTTTTTTTGTGCCTGTAAGCAAGTGTAAATATATTTGTATATATGGAAAAATACATTTTGAAGATGTACATAAATCTAGGTGGAATTTGGAGACTATTGCTCTTGGTAGGGAGGCTAAATAAATCTTGTCAATGTTTTCAGCACTGGCTTGTTTTCTAAAATGTTCAACTTGCTTGAATTTTTAAACAATGCGCAATCATTACCATTTCCTGCACAGTACGACTATGTGGAGTGTCGGTGTCTCGACCATCAGGGGTCAAACATGAAGTCCAATTCTGTCCCTCAGGTCCCAGTGATGTCCACATTCACTGGCTGATAAATGGTCACAGTCTGGACAGCCCTATAATGGAGTACCGCCGGCCGTTGGGTCAGAGGGAGGTCCTAGTGAGCAGCTGGCTCAGAGAGGGGCCGCTGATCAAAGACGCCCTTTACCACTGTGTTGCCGAGGCCAGCACGGGAAGCGACATGTCTGAGGTCGACCTCCGCCTCACTATCGGAGGTATCTGGACCTGGTGTTGTATGGCTGTGAAACTGTCCGCCGTGCAGAACATCATGGATCTGAGATTGTCTACGTGTATATGAGCATTAAAACCTGTTAACATCTCCCAAAATGTGAGATGTATTGTGATCAATGTAAAGTAAATGTATGTAGAGAGGTGATAAGAGTAGGGTGCCTGAGATTGGTTGTCAACAATGCCACTGCCAGTATTTTGTTAGTCCAGGGATGGGCGTTTGTAATGGCTGATATCCATAAAAGATGTTGTTATTTGACAGATGAGGAGAGCATTCCGTCCAGGGATTTGAACCAATGGAGAGGTGCGCTCACTGAGCATGAGCAACTGCTAAAAAGATGGGAAAAGGCCTGGGTAGGTCTGTTCTTGCACGCGAGTGTGTTTTGTCCCAATCTCATTTGCCCGGGTCGTCTTGCACCACGTGCACCCGTTTGAACCTGCTCTGCGTGTTTGGCTTTAGGCAAGTGGTTTGAACTCTCACTTTCTCTCTCTGCCCGTATGAGGTTGTTTTTTTCTTCTTCTCGGGAGCACAAGAGAAGTGCAAAGTCCAGGTTTATTGGGGCAATGGCAAAAAAACAAGTGTTTTCCAGTCTGAATGAGGCATTTTCAAACAGTAATCTGGAAACTTCAAGTCAGTGTTTGAGAAGTGAAGTACACTTATTTAACTAAGTTACCAAATTTTTTTTTTGTTAACTGCTTTTAGCCGTCACATTATAAACTACATTACATTTTAACTATATTTTCTGTTCCAAGCGATGTATTAACCGCGTTCAGCTAATTGTGTTAGCTGAACACTTAATTGTTCCCTTTAGAAGGATTACTAAAACAAGTCTTGTGACATTTTTCACTACATTTATTGAATTTCTTGTTGGAGGAAGTAATTTGATCTATCAATATTCAATAGATTTAAGTTCAAGTACATCACAGTTCTTTCTGCTATTTCTACTCCTATTACTTCCCATTTAGGTTATGCATTTTTAACAGGGGCCTTTTTTTCCAGCAGTGTCTTTCACATTAAGGGAATATTTCAGTATCCACCTGCAGCTTTACAAGTTTGGAAAAACATGCATAAAGGTTTTAAGATTCAGATCTAGTCTCTGTGTTTAGTTTGAATGCGGACATACTTGCATGCATCAGGTTTGACTGAAAAACATGCACACTCCCTCATTGCAAAGCAGTTTCCTAATGTTAAACTAGCTTCACCCGAGCCTCATAGTCAGACTGATTTACAATTATGTTTAATTATTATTTGAATTACTGATAAAATTGAATGTGCATGGAGGGATTCAGAAGTCTAATGGCTTGTTTAACCTCCTGTTGTTAACATTAAAGATATGTTTACATCCCCCTCCACAGGAAAGCTGTGATGGCCACTGAGCTCTGAGAAGACGTCATGAGCTTCACTTGTGTTGGCTGAATCTGGTTGTGAACATGGTCTTCAGCCCAGGTGGACCACACCTTTTGCACTGAAACTATCATAGACGGATGGAATACGATGTCCCAGTGTTCACTTCTTGCACAGTAGTTTGACGGACTGTGCAGCAAAGAATTCACGACACCTGCTTTCTGCAGGGACTCAGCTGGTTGTGATGATGGTGCTGGAACTCCTTCCAAAGCCGACGAGGAGATGAAGCTCATCTGTAGCCTCAGTCTGAGGACGTGTGGGCTGCCTTTCTACCAAATATGCATTTTTCCTTTCTCTTTTTACTGATGAAAATGAACATCCTGAAAGCAGTGCTTGTACAGAGCAATAAAACTGATGCTATATGAGGATCACTGATGTGTATTTGTAAGTGATGCAGCATCTGTGACACTATACATTTATATTTTGGCTTATTTTACAAATGTCTCTGATGCTTGCACTCTCACTGCCTTCCAAAGCCTCAGTACGGTCCTTCAAAGCTACCTTGCAGTTTGACATTTTCACTTGAGATTATACAGTGTCTTTAATCTTTAGTTTCCCTTCCACGGAGTAAAATTCAGAGCTCAACCACAGGATTTTGATTGTAGGAATGGAGTAGGAGGCTTTTCAACTTCAGTATACCTCTTATGTTTGACATTAAGTAAGATTATATCACCAAGTGAAGTTCAGATAAAAGAAAAACCCAGCATCCAAAATGCCAATGATGGCACAGGTTGAATGGTAGAGTGATATAGTCTGTTCCTTGCTGCTTTTTGTCTGCATTTAGTTTTTGTCCACATTAAAACTGCGACTATTTGCCTTTGAAGGAGAAATAAATGGGAGTTTGTTTAATCCACTGCTTACGTTGACTTATACATCAACGCATCACGTTTTTGCCATGTTTGAATCAAGCACGTTTATCACCTCTCATTTCAGATGGTAGATTAAATATTCACAGACCCGTGTCACCCATTTCTAAACAGGTTACTCCTCACGGTGACACGTCAGCCTTTTCCACAGGAAACAACACTTTCCACCATCTGAATTATTAACCAACCTCCACCATGCATTTCTCCTCAGAAGCCAGTTATGACATTTTCAGAGGATACAATAATTTGCTTCATTGAAGCCTTATTTCCTTTATAGATACAGGTTGTAGACAAAAAGCTTAGACGCTTATGCCTCACAGATTTATAGACGAACGGGCATTATAGCTAAGAATCAGATGTTCAATATAAAACATTTAATGTAAAAATCCTTAATATGTGGTTTATATGGCAGGATGGAGCTGTAATGCTTTTATATGTTTCATGGAGCCATCTACAACTGGAGCCATAGCACCCTCTTGTGGCCACGTAAAGGAGCACAGGCATTAGAAAGTGTAGGTCGTGATGATCCCAGTGTCGCAGAAACAAAGATATCTAAACATTGTGATGTAAATCGGGTCCTTTTTTTTTTTTGCACCAAGCACCGTCTGATACTGGATTGAAAATATGTAGCCACACAATAAAAAATAACACGAGGAAAGGAGATTTTCAGCTATGACAAACAAAAGAAAGCAGCGTTCAGCGCTGCAGCACAGTCCCGGATGTGTCCACAGAAGAGCTCACTCTAACGGAGGTGTGGCGCTTAGCCAGAGACAACCAGCACGTCGTCGTCTTTCAAGGCTTTTCCCTTGTAAAGCCTTGAAATGCAGTTTGGAAAACACGTCCGATAAAGCTTAAATTTCACCTTTGTGCCGCTCGTCCAAGTGAACGTTCAAGTGCGACGTCTTGTTCGCCTCATTTGTGGTGCGCTACGCCGTAACGGGCTCATTACTGCCCCCTGAGGACGAAGGACCGGAGAAGCCCGAGAACCTCCGTCGTAGAGGTTGTGTTTCGCCCAACGGCCACGAGGGACAACAATTCCATTCCTCACTCGAAAACTATCATCGACGCAAAGTCAAAGGTCAGATTTAAGATTTTTAAAAGGTACTTTTGTGTTTTACAAAAGGAAAGGCTTCAAGCATGAAGCCTAACTGTTTGTTTTGGCAAATGTACATCTAGTTAACATACAGAAGATAAATAGACTGACAGCTGGCTAACATAGCTTCGATGTTTGCATTAAGCTAACGATATTAGTGATGTAGGCTACCTGTACTCATACTGTTCGTTATTAACAGTTATACCTGTTCGAATAAAGTATTTGGTTGGAAATCATATGATCAGATAACGTCTAGTTATTTAGAAAACCTTTAAAACTAACTACCATTACAAAATGACAACAACTCATGTTAGGCTTTAGGACGTTTTATGCATGGCCGTATAATAAGAATTTATTATATGTTTTGAAGGTGGAAGGAAGGTTCTTGTTTCACACTTTTGTTTTTGTCTAGCTAATTTAGTCTATTTAAACTATTGATATAAATGTCACGTCAATCTTATTTCTCATAATTCTCTTTCATCATAACGTTTTATACGACTGAAATGGAGAAAAGGCGTATTTTTTTCTGGGGGTTGTAGTTTTTAAGAGCATGTTTTCAAACTACAACAACCACAACTCTTTGCGCTACAACGTGCAGATATTTTGGGCCTTTAAGTGCTACCCACCTATTTTCTTTTTTTATCATTTTGCTCAGGATATATTTGGCAGTAAATGACAGCTGGTGAAAATGCCAAAATTGCATTCATCTCATACATTAGACAATGCAAAATGGTCTATAACTATGTTTATATACAGCATATATTATATGACCAGTAGTCTATCTGGCAAGTTGTTTTACAGAAATGGCTTGGCTGGTGTATACAGTATAATGCAGACACATACGCCCGTGGATACACTCACGCATATATGATCCTCTTGTGCTGCCGCTACTTTAATGAACCATTCACAGAAAGCTCAAATGATGACCCAGACATGATCATGAAAATAAGCTCTCAGGGCTGTGGATGCTATTGTCCACACAGGAAATTCTTACATCACTCTGCTCTTGTAAAGTAGGCTATCAGTAGTGTTTCCCTTTGCTATTCATTGATTCATTTATTGTGTTTCATTGAGCTTTTAAGAAACATGACACACAATTGTATAACCACATGCAATAATGCTACTGGAATATGGTGACAGGCTCATATTGGGTCATGGATATAGGGCAAGAACACGACACACAAGAAATTCCATTCAGAGTCAGTATAATGGTAGCCAAATGTTGTGTAACTTTTATTCATATTTTCATCACTGGCCCGTATGATATACATAGACTGAGTCTATATGGGGTTGACTGTTTGCCATTATTCCATAACTTGAAAAGTGGTACCAGATGGCCTGGTAGCAGTTTCTGTTCAAAATGATTTATACTTTGGCTTAGCTTAATATAACCGTTATCTGGGAAGATGGCATGGTGGAGACAAATGCCCAAGAGTCTCCCAGGTCTAGTTTGACAGTGATGATTTTAGTCAGGTGTGGCAAAAAAGGCTGCTGTAGTCTTAGAAGGAAAATCTTGGGTATGGGAGAAATTTGGTCAGACTCTGAAGAATAATTATCAGATGGCCTCAAAGCAAATATCTTATTTAAAATATATTTGACAGGACACATAAATGAAATGCTGCAATAATGTCATTTAATGATACTGCTCATAGTCTAATTGTCTACCTTATGTTCATGTTTTATTCTGAATGTTAAAAGTCTCCTCTAACATTTCAAACTTTAATCATGAGCCAAATCTCTGGAGCTCTTCACTGCCATTGGGGAATAATCCAACTTTTAATCATAACAAAATATTGTCACATTTTACCAGTTGCCTGTGTTTGCCCTTTCTGTAACATTGGTTATTTTGCTTCTAGCTAGTCTGAAAATAACTCTTGCTTTTTTGAATGTTTTTGGTAACCTGGCAACAGTAGTCAAGTGAAGAAGTGTCTGCTGCTTTTCCTTGCCAGTGGATGCTCTGTTCCTCTGTCTCCTTTCTCATTCGCTCTTAATGTATGTCAAAACGTGAGATTGAAAACTGATACTAAATCACATATAGTAACTTAGACCGATCAGCCATAACATTATAAAAGCATTGGCACCCTGTCTGCGGCTATGCAGCCCCATATGCAACAAACTGTGATGCTCTGTAAGTAGTTCTTTCTACAGCCCCATCCACACTACTACTTCAGTATATTGAGAAATCTTAGATACTAAGTTCTGTGTTTGCTTCTGCATCACACACATAAAAATAGCTTTTCTAGACTCTGGGACATTCATGGTTTAAACATTAATTCTACAAGGAATAATAACTGACCTTGTTTGCGGATGGAGATGTCCTGTCAACAGTTCTTTTATTATGCTACTCTATTGGGGAAACGGTTTTGGGCCCATTGGGATTTTTCTGTTGCAGTACCACAATTGGCCTCTGCAGCCAGCAAAGCAGAATGGCTTCCCTGTATCCAGTGCTCTCTAGGTAAGGTTGCTAAGCCATGATTGGACAATCGTTGTTTGAGGGAGGGGTTTACGAGTTCCTGCCCTTTGGTTTTGATGGGTGACTTTAACAGATTACACAAAACAAGCTTCATAGAATGCTGCTGTTACTCAAATAAAACCACCAAACTGCCATTTTCATTTTATTGCTATTTCATATTAGCTAAAGTCATAAGGTCAAATGCATAAAGTCCATTTCATGTTAAATTTGATTATGAATATGGCGGGGATATAAAAAGTTTTTGGCAATGTAATTAGTCTAACTTTATTTTTATTTATCAAAGTGAAAATGAATACCAGCAAATTAAAGTTCAATAGATTTGATTAAATTATTGCATTTTAATATTGTCATCCATGAGCTTCCAAACAGTACTGACTCAGTTTGCTCTGATCACAGCTTGTCATACAACCATGCATTTTTGCTAGATGCAAAAAAACGAGAAGCATTAATGATCACTGTCCCAGGTGGTAATACAATTTCCAAAAGTGGCATTTAGGACTTTATGACAAATGATAGAAATTCCCAACAACACATAAGATATTTCCATACAGGATGTCATTCTATTGGTAAAATGAAATAGTATGTTAATGATGTATTTTCAAAAGACAATTGTAGTCTATATATATATATATATTTATAGTTAACCACATCTGTCAACTAGAACAACCAAAATACATTTGTTGTTTTAGTGCATTTGTACTATTTGCTCTCATACATATAAACAGTAAATTACTAATTAAATGTAGGTGGTAACTGCTCACATGAATGTGGGGGGGGGGGAGCTGATAATGGTGACAATCAAAATCATGGGGGTGGCATTTTTTACTTCTGATTTCTTACTTGTATATTTTTCCCGTTTCTTATTTTGTTAACAGTACATTATCTTTTTGAATCATGCAAGTGTCGCATGTCTGATGATGTACCTATTGTGTTTAAAGGGCAGTCGAGAGAAAACAAAATGTACACCTGCGTCTGGAATGGTCTCTTCCACTATTCTGCAAGCCTCCCCTGAATGAGTCATCCAGCTGGCTCTTCATTGGATAAGACCATGCCATCCCAAGGGATTGCCTTGCAGAGGCAGAAAGGCCTTGCTTCCATTCACAGAAACATTGGTATGCCAGCCTGCTATTTCATTCACATAAAAGACTAAATATTGCATGCTTATTTGTCCTCTGCTCTTATTCACCTTTGTCTTCTTGCCTCCTCTTTTGATTTGCGATGGCCTGCCTCTTCTTCCCCGCTTTTGTGTTTGCCTTTTTTTTCTGAGGAGAGAAGGCAGACGTGCTGTCTTTTTTTTCTTTTTTCTTTTTTCTATATTTGCCAGGCAGGAAAGAGAGATGTTGGGAGGGACTGCAGTGCGAAATCTGCAGCAGAGTGAGAGCGGAAGCTGCTTATGAATGAGTGTCAGTCTTTCGGCTTTGCTAGATGCTCCTGAGGACATTTTACATGAATGGTGTCTGGCTGTGTGCTTTCCACTACCGGGGAGACAAAGATGCTTCATTGCTGCTGGCTTTAACGAGACTCATGGGCTTTTTCTGTTATCCTTTTGGTTGTTTCATTGACTCGTCTGCCTGAGAAACATGTCATTCATATTGTGTGCGGTTTTTTTAAGTGCATCATTCATATAGTTCAACCTGGATCAATTGCTGGGTATTTTAGACAAGCTGTGAGATTGTATCCGTTTGATAGATATGAAGTGAATTTTTTTATTCCTTTGTTGCAGAATACTGATAGAGGATTAGTGCTACACATTAGACAAATGGTCTCAAAATAATTTTATGGAAATAATTGCGCTATTTATTTTTGCATTGATGCCTGATTATAAAGATTTTGATAAACAAGTGTATTAACAGGTTTGTGAAAGTACAGGAGTGATGTCTGCTCATACTCTGCAGCTATTATAAACAAACACGGACAATATATTAATGAAATTGCGTATATCTGGTCATGCTAAAATTTTACTGTATTGTTGCTTTCATTAATTTATAGAGGTTCCTTTTTACACCCTCTAAGGAAATTAAATCTCTATGAAATGTTTAAATTGAAATTTTATTCTTGAATCTAAGACGCCTGTATTTGTTGCACTAGCATGCTACTTCTCATGACTTATTTCATTTAATATCTCTGTGATCAGTTTTTATTGTATGTGTCATCGTTTTAGCTCAACCTTCGTCGGGTTCATCCATGTTGTATATGAATTGTGTATAACATGAAGTCAGGCACATAATTGTGAATGATTATGTTACTAAGTTAAATAATCAAGCTTCCTCTTGTTCCTCGTTTCCCTTTCTCAGAAAAACAAATAGGAAGGAAAGAATTACAGAGAATAAATATCAGACTAGGGAATTTAAAAATTGATTGGTTCTAGCGTGCTGTAAGTGGGAGGTTTTTTTTCTCTCCTTCCGACAGGAAGTGATTTGCAGTGTTCAGCAAGCCTTTTGTTGAGAAGGTTTTCTCAGATCAGTGAGTCATGCTTTAGCTCTGAGCCGGCAGGCAGGCAGCAGTCAGAGTATTTGCTCTTCCCTCGCAGTATCCGTGATCATCGACAACATAGACCTTTCTCTGTCCTCCTACTTTTTGGATCTCTTAGGCTTGAAATCAGCAGCAGCAGCATCAGTGCTGGATAACAAACAAGCTGCACCACAACTCTGGGAGCCTTTTAGAGACCTTTTTCCTTTCCAACATCTTCTTCTGCTTCAATGCTGTGTTTCCATGGATTGTGTCTGTATATTGCGCTCTGACGGATTGGATTGCAGCTCTGGATTTCACTGAGAGCAGATTGGACTTTGGCGACAGAAGCGGCAGCACCGGCTCAACACAACCACCACTGTAACCTCAATAGAGAAAATTACAGTCAGGTGGCCTGTGATTGCCAAAAGGCGTTTTGCTGCCTGTACCGCTGCTGCTATGTTACAGGAGAAGGTAATCAGCACGGCTCAGCCACGTCTGCCAGCACACTTGTGAAAGAGGCAGGCTGTGCATGTCGGTTGGTGGAGAGAGGGGGGAGAGCAAGAGAGAGAAGGGTATGCTTCACCGTACCAAATACAACCGCTTCAGGAATGAGTCAGTAACATCTGTCGATGAGCTTCTCCACGGCCTGTCCATGAACCCCAAGGTCTCGGCCACCCCCCAGTCTGCAGCTGAGACATCTTACACACCCCCGACTGAGGTCCAGTCCTCCTCCGCCACCACTGCTTCCAGCACCCCCACCAGCCACGGCTCTGACCACCTGGAAGATGGAGGCACCACCCTCTGTACCCTCATCAACAAGGTGTCCAACCTGAAATTCAGCAACTCGGGCAGCTTGCTGGGCATCAAGGGTCTGCCCTCAGCTGTCAAGGACCTGGCTGTGTCTAAGCTGCAGGTTGGTGGGGGATCGGGCTCAGGCAGCTCCAGTGGCCCGAGCCTCAGTGCGACGACAGCAGCGGCGGCAGCAGCCTCTGGTGTGGGCGGCTCTCTGTGCAGCTCGGCCTCCCATTCAACCCCCTGCTCGCAGCTGGAGCCAGCCGTCAACATGAGCAAGAAGAGCCGGCTGGACGAGCACCAGCCCGGCAGGGAGGACTGGAATCCAGGTGGAGGTGGTGGACTGGTGAGCAAACCCTCCAGAGGATGGCTACACTCGAGCGAGAAGATCTCTGGTCCAGGAGTGACATACATTGTGAAGGTTGGTGGTCTCTCTTCCTCTCCCTGCCTCATTTTTGTTTTTGTCCTCTCCCTCTTTTCCATTCTTTACCCATTCTCTCTTTTTTTTTTCTCTCAATGACTCAAGCTTAGCTACCTGCAGGGGGGAGTGGGGTAAAGGAAAGATAATGTAGATTCATTGGTACACCACAACATGCCCTTGAGTGGGTGTGTGTGGGTTGGCTACAGCAGAAGGCTGAAGGAACAGTGACCAGAAAATAGACACGGAGTTATTCAGCAAACAGAGGAAAGGTTGGGAGGAAATAAACCTGTGACGGGAAAACAAAAACAACAGTTATCAGTGTCATTTTCAGCATTCTGTAAACATTTCAGTTCATACGGTATTTGCCTGTCTTGTGTATGTGGAGCCGGAGCGTTATGCTTTTGTAACCATGGCGATGTGTTATTGCTGTACATTGTGCATCTCTACGAGCTATATGGCTGCTTAGCTCGCAGATAGTGAAATGGTGGGTTATGGGGAAAAAAGACATACTGTGCCATGTTTGCCTCATCACATCCGTATCTCATGTTCAGCCATCATGCATCATTTAAAGGAGCACAAGTTGGCGCACAACTAGCTACGAGAGCTGTGAGTGTCATCACGCCGGCAATGAGTCACTAGCATGAGGAGTGATGATGCTGAGCCCTGGCTCTTCAAGGTGTATAGTGAATGAGGGGGGGGGGGACAAACCATTTTCACTGAAACCATAATGTAACAGTAATAAACAGTATATATATATATATACACATTTTTGGGGAGGGTGAATGATCATATTGAACAGCATTACTAGGTGAAATGTGTTATATCCCAAATCAAGTTACATAGTATGATTGCCATCATATGACACCTACTACAACTTGCCTGAACAAAACCTACAGTATCTGTGACCAGCGTGACCTTCCATTAACTGCATTAAGGACGGGAGCGCTTATTTGTCCAGTCAATGCTGAAAGCATCCACACTGTGAGAGGGGAAATGTGTCCGGGCTGTGCTCCCCCACCCTCTGCTTTTCCTGTGGTTTGAGTCCTGTGTGTATTGGGTTCAACGTGGTGTTATGCTCACAGCACTTTTAATTAGCGTCATGTGGTCACTCCTCGCACATCATGCACCATTACTCTAAAGGGACATCGATGGTCAGTGCGACACTGTTTACACCCACACTTTTAGCACATGGTAGCTACTGTAACAACCACCAAGTCAGTCCAGATTTTGTCCCACAGAAAAAAAGCTAAAATTGGCCAAACACCACACCAATAAAGTTCCGTGGAACTGAAGAGAACTGCAGATTTAGGTTATATAGCTGTAGATTCACCACTACGAACGACCCCTTTCAAGGAGTACCTCATGTCATTTGATCCCTTGTTAATTATTTAAATATATAGTAATCACCTTCTTTGTTGCGTTGGTTAGTATATTGCAATTATTTACTGCTCGTGCCTATAATCCATGCCTATTCATCTTTCATATTTGGTGCAGATTCTTAACGTTATTCAACATTTAGAATTACTCATTTCACCATCATATTATGTAGCCTGTGTATTGTCCTCTTAGTCTAGGCTTTATAGCCCTGGACTGTGTATAATATAATTCAACAGCTGTACACATTATGGAACAACATGTTTTGTGACATCTTTAACTTGAGTGCAACTAAATGATATGAAAGCCAGTTTTTATATTTGGAAATGAGCTAAATATTTAAATATATGAGCACATCTAAACTCTAGTAAACAGCCAGCATGATGTATGCCTTCATGTTTCGGAAGGTCTCTGCCTGTTACAAAGCCAGCACTGTGTTTGTGTCTGTAGTTCTGTATGTTGAAGGACCTGTGATCATTTACACATTGTGTTTTTTACTGGGATCATTTATGGCCTCCCATTGATTTTCATAATTCATTTTGAAGTTCAGATTTACTCCGTGGTTCTTGTTTGTTGTGCAGCATGAGAGAAAAATGTCTTCATGTTGTGCTCAGAATAAGTCTACCAATTTTTAGAACCGTTTGATATATTACTGGCCCTGCTGACTTGTGCACTTCCAACTCACTGTTCTAAAAATAGATAACGTTAAAAAATATGCAAACGTCATGTTGACAAAATGAGATTTGTTTGCTGGTACTTGCAAAACGCTCACCGGAGAGAAGGGGCCCCATAAATATGAAAGTTATGACTCTAATAACTCGTCTCTGAAGAGGAGTGGAAATATAAATCTTGGTGTGTCTGGATGTCTGTTTTGTTTACAGCCGTGTTTATGAATGTGATCCTGATAACGATAGGGAGTCGTCAGCACAAACTGTTCCCAGTCTGTGCAATATTAATCAGGAGAGGTGTTGTAATGTGAGTAGGTGGCTGGTACTGAAGATGGTTTTGTGGGATAGGAGGACTACAGTCACCTCATGGCATAGTAACACACCGATGCTGTTTCCAAATCACTTTGATGAAGCATAGACTTCATCTTTAATTCCAATTTTGTGTCAGACTCCTGCTGGATGTTTCTATTTATAACTAGAAAGCAGAAAACCACCATACCAGCAAGTTTCTGAAAACACATTTTGCTGATGTAGTACGGGTTTAAGGATGCTTGCATATGTTATTTTCAGGTGCACGAGCAGAGGAAGGTGGGATGAAAGGATAATAGCAAGTCACATCTCTTACATGTACATTTATCAGATCAGTGTAATGATAATTAACAGAATTTGTACTCGGTGTGTTTTGTGCAGACTGGATATTAAACACAGTGAGCGATACTCAAAGACAACACATCCTGGGACAGTAATTAATAATGGTGAACTTAGCCAGAAAGGGGTAACTTTTATTTTTTCTGTGACGGGTGGTCACCAATGTCACCTGGTGAAGGCAACCAGAAGAGAATTCAAACAGCAGGCCTATCAATCCTGTTGGATGCAGTTCCTTCCTCATAAAACATTTTGTAAAGCCCATTTTTAAAGTATTCTGAATGCTGCATTGTTTACATCCATCTTTGCAAGCCAGCAGTCATCTTTTATTAGTGTATCGTAGAGTATCGATCGGTGGATTAGCCTGAAACTGGCAACTGGAAAGTGCATTGTGCCGCAGCACACTGTTGGACATGCATGTGTGTCAAGATTCGTGATGCAAAACAAATCAGGGACTCGCTCTCAAAAATGCCGCTCCTTGGAGCAGCTAATGGCCAAAAACTTCACAGGGAACCTTTTAATTGGATTGGTTGAAAATTCAGGGATTCTGGGATATTCTTTTTTTGTTCTAAAGACAAGGTTCACAGAAAACTTTTGTCTGTTACTATGACAACTGAAGTCCTAACACTAGCCTGCTATATGGCAGGTTTGCTTGATCCTAACCCTTGGTTCCATCCCAGTTTTCAGGCTCTAACTCTCAAACATGGAGCTCAACCATTATTACAAAGAGAAGTCTTTTTTGTAAAACATTTATGGCAATTTTAAAATCCAATTGGTATTGCTATGAAAGTAAAGCTTGTAGAGGTTATTTCAGTCCAATATCTATGGCCATATTGTGAAATATCTTTATTTACTATTTACTCTTTTTTGAAACACCATACAATCTTAGTATGATTAAAGACGTGCAAAAGGTCATAAGAGTTAACATTTTACTGAGAATATAAGTTAAAAGAGACGGACAACGAATCTTAATGGTTAATATTATTTATTGTTATAGAGTACCTATAAGCTCATTGTTCTCATTTCCGATACACAAGACCACTGATCCAAATCTTCAACCCAAGTTTGTAAGATGTTAAATTTAACATGTCAACACACTCAGCTAACTACAGTAACTTGACATAATACCTTCAGCTGCTTTTTAAAATGATGCATGTCCACGACTTTGTCAAAATAGTCATGAATGTAACTTTTGTCATCTTATTGAATATGTATTTCACGCAGGCTTTACGTTTTTGCTTTCCAGTATCTTGGCTGCATAGAAGTCCTCCGGTCGATGAGATCCCTGGATTTCACCACAAGATCACAAATTACGAGGTATGTCCAGACTTTTCTGACCTTTCAGGATTCACTAGATTCCCTTTAAAACAAATCCCAGTAAATTGGTTATTATTCCATCTGCTGCTTTATTGTTTATACTCACAACCATCATACTACATTGTAACTGTATTATCAGTTCAAGTTGGTCAGTGAAAGTGTTTGATGTGACAAAATGTTTTAGTGTCTGAAATAAAAATGGTCTGTGCCCAAACGCGTCATATCATAACTCTCTTATTATTAAATACATTTAGTTTTGTCTATTAAAAGACTTGTTTTTTAAAGAAAATTGCTGCCCCCGGTCGTGCCTTAGCAGATATAAACTTATAATAACAAGCAGAAACTTAGTTCTCAGTATTAAGGTTCTATCTGCAATCCACCTCTTTTAAAACAGCTTTTTGATTTTGATATTATACAGTATATGTATTTAAGTACATTTAGGGTCCCTGTTATTACAATTTGTTTGCATGGAATTTTATGTGACTCCATGTGTATGTTTGAAATCACTGACCAATGTGCAGTGAGGCAAAGGCCAACAGTGAATCGGTTTGGTGTCATGTCCACTTTTATGCTTGACTTCCTGAAGTCAGTCCAGACTATCGTCAGCTTGCAAGGCCACACAGCAGTAGTCTCTCGCTCGCTCGCGCTCTCTCTCACTGTGTGTGTTTCTGTTTCCCTCTAATAAAGAGAGAGAGAGAGAGACAAAAACAGAGAGAATGCTAGGTCTCATGCTGTTGCTATTATTAGATTTCTCCTTTTCTTAAAGAACCTACTGCTGTGTGTGATGTGTCCAGGTAGAAAGCATACAGACATTAACGTTTGTGTTTCTGTCGTGAAACCAATGTTCACTTTGTTTCAGAGAATTTTCTGCATCAAAACAGCTTTATCTTTAGCCGCTATTTAATCCACATATCGTTGATTTTGTTGCACAGAAATTACAGCACGGTGATGGCGGCTACAGGTGAAACGGTTCACATCACATTTTAAAGACAGCTTTAGATTTCACTCTGTGTAACACTGAATACCAGATACAGTTGCAGTGCATTTGTAATATTCCCTATGGCACAATAGTATAATACACTCTGCACTGCGTATTGAATCTTGATTCAGGTCTCTTGTGGCCAAGGTGATTTCATTTTATGTGTAACAACCTGTAGAGTTCAGGCATACTGTTAATACGATATTTTCTTCTTTTAGTTTAGTGTATTTATTTACGCTTTAATCTTTTCTCTCATTTATTTATGGATATGTCATATTTCATTGCCCCATTATTAGACACGAAATCAAAACAGATTGCAGCACCAGCAAATTAATCAATACATTCATAAATAAACCAATAATGACATTAAATAAAGGAAAACATGGAATACTGTAAATATACTGTAAATAAGAACAAGGCAGTTCAGTAACTCTTAGATCAGACTATGCAAAGGTGTAACAGAAAATAAAGAAATACTAGCTGTATTAATAATAAGCAATTATAGGAAGAAAATCTAAATAATTCAATTATTAGATGATCACATAATGGTCAGAAACGCATATCAGCTCATGTACCCTAAAATAAAATCTGCCTGACAACATCTGATATGCAAGTGAGTATGGCTACAAGTCTTCACAACTGAAATGTTCTAGATGTGAGAGAAAGGGGCCCAAATCTCTTCTAAACATATATCTGCTGTTTTACTTTTCTAGAGTTAATTTCTCTCATAAAATAAGATAATCCCTTATTATTCCCTCAGTGGGGAAATTGCGGCGTTGCCGCAGCAAAGGTGATGGGTCAAAAAGGTATAGCATGCAAAAACAAAAAATAGAGTAAAAAATGTGTGTGTGCATGTGTATATATATATAAACAAAAACTATTGAATTTACATTATTGCACATACAGTATGTAAACTGATAAAGGAACAGCTTAAATTTAGTACAACATTTTTAATGCTGTGTGGTTCTAGGTACGGCAATGTCAGTGGATCGATTCAGACTGAAATATCTCAACAACTACTGGATAGATTACCATGAAATGTGATACAGATGTTCATGGTCCCCAGTGGATGAATCTTACTGACTTTGGTGATCCCCTGACTAGACTTCGTCTGGCCACCATGATGTTGACATTGGTGTTTTTAAGTGAAATTCTATAACAACTGATGTACCATTCAATTTGGTTTACACATTCATGTCCCCCTGAGCATGAATTGTAATAACTTTGGTGATAACCTGACTTTTCATCTGCTGCCATCATTTTGTCAACATTTTAATTTGTCCACTACTTTGGTTTCTCAACATGTACCTGCAGTACTGATGACATTCCCATCAGCCTTAGATAGTGTTAGCATGCTAAATATGATACACATTATACCTGCTAAACATCAACATGTTATTGTGAGCATGTAAGCATGATGACGTTAGCATTTAGCTGAGCGTTCTGCTGTGCCTGTGTACAGCCTCACTGAGCCGCTAGCATGGCGGTAGACTCTTAGTCTGGTTCCTGTCAAGATTACACAAATATTTTTTTTTTGTTATCTTGGCAAATTACTAAAAATACAAAACAAAATACATAACAATGTATAATTTTTTGTTATCTTGGCAAAGTGCGCAATCGTCAATAGTAAATACAGTCTAACTTAATGCCAAAATAACTGTGATTTTGTGGCTGTCTATGGTCACCATCTTGGCTCCATCCTCCTCTCACCCTCCCTCTAGGGAAGCCATCAGCCTGGTGTGTGAGGCTGTTCCAGGGACCAAAGGAGCTCTGCGAAAGAGAAAGGTACATGGATGGACAGAGAGGGAAGGAGGGAGGGAGATGAAGTGATGCCCACATTGAGAGAGCTGAGAAAATGCTTATGTTATGTTAGTGACAGGTACAGTAGAGAGAGAGAGAAAAAAAAGAGGAAACGTCATTAGATATTCATTTACCCTTCCACGTTCTATATATAGCCTCGCCTCTGTAACTTCTTTTTCTCTCATCCTTCCTTTATGTAAAAAGAGGGAAAACAGAGACAGACAGAGGAAGAAGTGATGAGAGAGAGCTATTGTACTTAGAGAAGAGAGCGGGTGAGGGGAGAGAAGAGAGATGAAGAGGTATGGGACTGTATGTGCGTGGGCGTAGCTCCAACCCACGATGCATTGCACACAGTGCTTAGTGACTCATGTAGTGCACAATATCTGTGATCAGGAGGCTGAGCTAGTGTGTGTGTATGTGAGCGTCTGTCTTCTGTGTGTTGTGCGTGCATGTACATGGTGTGTGTCCACAGTGTGTGAGGAGACTGTCTGAATGTGGGGTGTGAAATGAAGCATTACTCTGCTCTCTAGAGCTTGTTCAAATGTCAGGGAAGAGTATATAAGACAAAATCAGTGCCGACTAGTTTCTCTCTCAGAATAGACGTAAGATATAAGATCACGTTATTTTGGCTGTGACAAATGCACTGTGGTGACATCAGCTTCGTACTGAGAATTTTTGAATGGGCTTGGCTAATTTTATCTGGCCTCTTTGCCTCGTCTCTTCATTAGAATCACCGCTCACAACAGTATTTTAAGTACCCAACAGTTCCCAGTCCCGTATTATTAGACTGAATTTGCGTGCGCATGTTTCTTCTGTATTGATTTACTAGCGAATAAATCAGACTTTATTGCATAATACTTCTTTAAAAGAATAGTTTGACATTTTTGCTTACGTGCCTCTAAAACTCAGTAATAAACACATAATATTTCATTACTTTAATCTGTACAAAAACAGAACTGTAAAAGCAAAGAGTTGTGGTTTAACAGGAGGTTAGGTGGTGGATTATTTCTTGGTCGGTCAGCAGTGAAGTCACTGCGCCTGTGCAAGAAATTGTCCGGATATATGACAGGTCCAGTAGTGAGCTTTAGAGGTGCTGGTAGGCAGATTTTGTTACTGTTGGACAGAGCCAGGCCAGCTGTGTCCCCTGTGTCCTGTCTTTATGCTAAGCTGAACTAAGCTAACCGGCTGTTGGCTGTAGCTTCATATTTACAGAGTAGGCTTGAGGGTGTTGTAACTATCTATCATCTAACGCTCAGCAAAAATGATTCCTTTAAGATATTCTGTATAATTGGTCAAAAGAGACTTTTTTTTTGCTGCAATTTGTTTTATGTGTGTCTGTCTGTGTCTTCCTCTGATCCTCTCAGCCACCGTCCAAAGCTCTGTCCAGTATCCTGGGGAAGAGCAACCTGCAGTTTGCTGGTATGTCCATCAACCTAAATATCTCCACCAGTAGCCTCAACCTGATGACCCCTGACGGCAAACAGGTCAGTGTGCGGCCTTTGTAAACAAATGTAGGATTCCGTGAGCTACATATATGTGATAAAAATACTGCTATGATTGTTTGTTTGTTTAAGAAAATAGTAGCACCATTGTATTAGAGGGTCTGCAAAACCTCCCAGCAGCCACATGGTCAGAAAAATACTTTTTTCTTTTTCCAAAAGAGTGATCAGAGTACATTTGTTTCCAAATTTAGGTAGATGTCTTATTTTTCTCATCTTATTTTTAGCCGTTGCTAAAATGATCTGAATTTGTTCAAATTCTTTTCCTTAATCAAACATCCTTTGTTCTATAAAAAATTCTGATCGCTTTAGCAACAGCTAAAATAAGATCAACCTAAATGTGGAAACAAATATCATCTCTCTGATCACTTTTTCCATCTTATATTTTTGTTGGTTGTGGAGATTCATTCCTGACTTTCAGGACACATGGGAAATATTTTAAAATCCAAGGGCCACTTACTTAGCCATTCGTTAAGCTTTCAAACGTATCCCATGGCCTTCGTCTTTGAATGTTGTCTAGATATCCTCTGGTAATTCTAGCAACATCTGGAGAGGTCATGTGCTTTTGCTCGTCTTCCCCTTTTAACTGTTCTTTTATTACAAAAAAAGAGAAAGACAAGCAAGAGCACATGACCTCTCCAGATGTTGCTAGAATTACCAGGTGTGGCTGGCATCTTGACTTTCCCTATGCACATCGCTATATTTAGTTATATGGATAACAAGTAATTTTCTTTGCATCAGGGGTGGTCAGTGCATTCCTGTCTACCCCAGTGTCTTTCCTGATACTGCCAGCAGATGGTGCCAAAGTAGACAATTCAATAACATTTCTGATATCTTCAGCATCAGTTCCTCTGGTGATAATTCAGAGACTGCTTCAGAGAAGCTGTTGTCAAAGTACCAAATCTGGAGACTGACCGAACCCCATCTCTCTCTCTGGTCCTAATCTCTGAGTTGTAGCTCAAGACAAGTTAAACTAAAAAAGGCATTGTGTTTTTCCCCTTTGTTGGCTGGATTTATAATGCAAATGATCATGTAAACATGCAGGTTCCTGCTGTAGCTGCCTATTAGATGTGTTTTCATCCAGGCACTGATGGGTAGCTGACCAAATACTATACTTGTGCTGGATAACAACCTGTAAATAAATATAAAGTGAAAGTTAATTATATGTATCTGAAGAAAAATTAACAGCTGGTCAAAAACAACATTGACCTCAGATCATTTGAAAAGTTGACTTTGCATGTTAATAATGTTTTTGACTAATATTTTACATTTCTGTACATATGAAACAAAGAGTGTTAGAGGTGCTGCAAGGTGTATTTTTGAACTTTGGATAGTCAGCAGTTTCCCCCTGCTTCCTCCCTGTATGCTAAGCTAAGCTAATCACGTCTTCTGGCTCCAGCTCCATATGTAGCGGATCTGAAACTGGTATTGATCTTCTCATATAACTCTAGGCAAGAAAATGACTGTGTATTTCTCAAAATCACTGTTGCTAAAAGCTAAATACTTCCAATATGGCTGCCTCACAGTTAGATACCAGACAGCCTTCTGTTGTTGAATTAGTGGGTAAAGTCAAAGAAATTAATCAAATTCTGATATAACAGTACATCTAAACATGTATATATGTGTGTGTAGAACGTGTGTAAAATGAATGCATATATCATACTGTATAATCTTTGCTCTTGACAGATCATCGCCAACCATCACATGCAGTCCATCTCCTTTGCATCAGGTGGAGACCCTGTAAGTTACTCGATGGCCTGTGTCTAATAAACTGGCATCTGTGTCGTGTGATAATGAAAACCTAAACTACGTCATAATAGAAAGATTTGATTTAATAATACAATAAAGGGGACAATAAAGATTTTTATTAATTGGGATTTTTTGGAACACACTTCCACGCAGTACATTTATCGTATCTAGTTACTGTACATTGTTCACCAAATCCCTGTTCCAAAAGATATTTATCCCACTTTTAACATAGTGACAATGTTAATAACCAAATATCCTAATTGTATTACATTGTTAATTACTTACTCCATATTTGGAAACTATGAATTTCAACCTTCCCATCACTGTTATTAAAACCAATATGTAATAACTGTGACTTAACCAGAAAATAAATGTTTTTGTTTTTTTTAGGACACAACAGATTATGTTGCCTATGTAGCAAAGGACCCCGTTAACAGAAGAGGTAGGTGAACATGCCTTTAATACTCTACACAGTGTCTCATCTCTCACACGCAACATGCTCATTAAAATGTGATGCTCTTGCCCTCGTCAGCGTGTCACATCCTGGAGTGCTCTGATGGGCTGGCACAGGACGTCATCAGCACCATCGGCCAGGCCTTTGACCTTCGCTTCCAGCAGTACCTGCAGTGTCCCTCAAGCAAACTGTCCTCCACACATGACAGGTTAGGTGTTCATGATGCACGTAACACTCACAAAAGCGTGCGCACACACACACACACTCAGTATTGAGCTTCATGATCAAACCATGGTTTTCATCAGGGTATTAAACATGGAGGAATTACCATGGACCGAGGAAGAGGAGGAGTCAGCAGAACATCCTTACTATAACAACATCCCTGGCAAGATGCCACCCCCTGGCGGCTTCATCGACACCCGGCTGACCAATCAGAATGCAGCACCAGATGGATGCCAGGTACCGCTCAGTTTATGTGGATTGATCTCTCAGGAACAGAATAACGTTTGTTCTCGTGCGGATGTAATCTCAACAACATAATTAGTGTTAAGTCAATCAACTAATAATTGACATGTTTTTGAATTGAGCAATATATCTTACCTGATAAACTGTGTGTTGGTATGTCTTCAGATGGGCCCAGGTTCAGTAGATCAGACATATTACCAAGGGCGGCACTGTGGAGAACACTGGGGAGATGAAAGAAAGCCCATATTCCTACAACAGGGTAAGGAAACCCATGCGTCCCACTACTTAAAATACACAAGACATGTTTAATATTGCAAAATTTCATCAATTCAACACTGTGGCTATGGTTGTTTGTCTAAATGTATACTGTAGGATCATTTGATATAAGCAGTCTGCCCGAGAGTAAAGGCCAGGCACCAAAAACAGGAGAGATGCCCGCGTATGTGAACACTCAGCAGATTGACGCCCAGGTGCTCGCAGCACTCCAGGCGGAGGTGGAAAATGTGACAAAGGGCATGGCAGCTGCAGCCAAAGAGAGCCCACAGAAGGACCTGTTTGACATGAGTAAGTTCTGGTTGGCATGTAGTGAAGCTTCAGTTTCTGTTGGTGCACGTTAAGACTCGTCCATTGGTACATTACAAGTATCTGAACAGCATCGTTGTGTTGCGTCCAGAATAACATGGTATGACTTTCTAATCGGAGTTCTTAATTATAGAGGTTTCCCAGCTTTTGTTTCTCCGTGACTTTGGTGTGGCATCATAATAACACCATATCCGTATGAAGACAATAGGAGGACAGCGTTAATGTCAGTGTGCCGCTGAATTCTTTCCTCCTTTCAACTTCAACCTTAGCGTTGCTATTATTATACATGAAAGGTCAGTTACATAAAGATGCGTGTAACTACGTATGAAGAATCCATGACACAAATTACATGTGAGCGTTGAACCATTCTTATATGAAATCTAAGTTCAGGCTTCCACCTACTGTAGTTCTTAAGCTCATAGTCATGTTTTGCTCCCTAGTTCTTCCACTAACAGACTCCAGCACTCGTATAACAGAAAGTCATAAGTTAATCAAATTGGATCCAGATTATTGCAAAACAGAATTAGTTAATTGTTTCTGAAAATGATTAAATAAGTAATTAATTGCAGTACTACATAATAGACTGTTTAAATAGTGCTGACATTTTTATTGACCTAAACTAGTCAGACATAAAAGTTAGGATTTGCATCATTAGCTCAGCATAAAAAAAATCCTCAATCTTAATTCTATTGTGTGAATTATATTTTTTGGTATTGCTAAAGCACCACTACAGTTTCCTTGCTTGCTTTATCCCACAATAGCGAATGCGAAAATTAACCCCCCCCCCCCAAAAAACTGAATCTTGACTTCTTAAATGTGCTGTATTTCCTGTTGAAACAAGATATGTGTGCAGGACATTACAGTCCACCTCCTTCCTCAAAATATGATTAGCATAGTTTACAAATCTTCACAGCTTTAGGATGTCAAGTTAAAAATTGTGCTACACATATCCTTCCACTCTTAATTCATCATTCTGGCACCGCCCTCACCTATACCAGAGCCCTTTGAGGATGCCATTCAGTCACAGTCCCATCCGCCGTCCCAGGGCCAAGCCCAGTCCCAGGCTTCTGGTCTTCACAAGGCAGCATCCGTGGACAACTCGAGCCCCCTTCTTGTGCGCTCGCTGGCCTTCCGGGCACAGGAGGAGCTGGAGGGCCAGATGTGGTACCATGGCAAAATGAGCCGCCGTGATGCTGAAAAACTGCTGAAAGAAGACGGAGACTTCCTGGTTCGTAAGAGCACTACCAACCCAGGGTCCTATGTACTGACTGGCATGCACAATGGACTTGCCAAACACCTGCTGCTGGTGGACCCCGAGGGCACGGTAAGATGGGGTTTCATGACATGCAGAGTGTGTTTCAGGGAGGTGTTGTAGATAGAAATGACTGATTTGTGAAGGTGTCAATGAGTAGAAATATATAGAGTAAAAGACTTTTCACTGTGCAAGCTACAATTGAACTTCATACTAGGCCACAGCAGACATTTCTCTTCTTTTTCTTTTCAAAGGTACGGACAAAAGATCATATATTTGACAGCATTAGCCATCTTATTGGCCATCACCGTGAAAACAATCTGCCGATTGTGTCCGCTGGGAGTGAACTGTGTCTTCTACAGCCCGTTGGAAGGAAACAGTGATGCTTGCAGTGCCTGGTGGTACATGGGAAGCACTGGACAGTCTCTCCTAACATCCTGAAACTTGAAGATGAAACATGAAGAGAAGACACTTAAAGGCTCTATGCGCTGACAGTGTTTTTGGGAAACTGGGCCGTGGTTACTTGGAGGCACTGGAAGACACAAGATTTGTTTAAGATAAAAAAAATTATTTATAGAACTGTTATTTTGTTGTGATGACTGAAATGCTATATTTTTGAGAAGACATAGGTGCATTTGGACATAATATCTTGATTTGGTGTTTTAAAAGATAAAAAAAAAAAGAAAGACAATTGTTCTTGTAGTTTAGATGAAGTGCAAATCAAACCTCAAAGAGGTGTTAACAAGAGTATTTTAGAGTAAAAAACCTGAAATTTTAGTTTTGTCTGTCAAGCACAACCACATTTCTACAGGAAGCGTTGGCTAAGAGGTCGAGGAATCAAAAAAAAAACAGTTTGGACAACAAATGCTGTTTATAATGAATTACTTTAGGAATAATGTCCTTTAATCTCACCAATAGCGTGACAGCTCACTCTATTTGTCACTATATGAAATCTGCTTTTATTGGGGATTAGAACTGAATGTGTTTTGCTTTGCAGTAGTCACAAAGTGTTGGGGTGCAAGCAGACATCCTTCATAGTGCTGTCAATGGCTTTAAAGATAACCCTTTTTTATGAAGTATTTTCTCGTGTCACTGCAGTCGCATGACTTAAAATCAACTGTTCTTGTGGACATTGTTCGTAGACCTTGATACCCCTTTATTTGAAAGAGGTGCTTGTGTATGCTGACACTGTAAAATATTTATGCTTTCCAACCAGTGATTATTTCTGAATTGGTTTTCTCTGGATTCTTCTTTTAGGTGTGTAGTCAATGATTAGTTGTGGGGCTTGAGTCATGCAATGGATATTCTCACATTCTTAATCAACATTTTTGGCTTTTTTTTTTCTTTTTTGGTGAACATTTAAAAGTTATTGGGTACATTTGAATGATCACCAATGAATAGCACAATCAGAACGTTAGATAATCTTGTGCCAGTTGTACCAAGACGAATTACCAATGTGTTGACACGTAATTTACACTTTTTACTTAATTCACTGAATTAGACAAACGTTGAGTTCACACTCAATATATACATATCCATACACATGATGTGTATGGATATCTTATGGCAGGACTACTGTATTGCCACTAGATGTCACCAGAGAAATGCTTGTTTACCCCTGTCAGTCACACTCTCTTCAATTCTCTTGCGTTATCACCTATTAGTAGCAGAGGATGCTGGCTGTGTATTGTACTACAGTACAGGGGGAAACCCAACTCTTAAGAAGCAAGTTTCCAACCATTATTATTTCTTAACAGGTCAGAGTTAATTTGCTAATTTTGCAGTCCACTGTACACAATCGTTCCTCAGAACAGTTCACCGTATTTAGGATTATACAGACTGTTTTTGTAGAGTGGGACTCAAAACTTTCAAAATGGCTTATAGAAATAGTACACAGCAGTTCTGGCAGCAGACCTTTTAAATGCTCTCATCCTTACTATTGTCAGTACTCTGATGGATACCAAATGAATGGGGCATTGTATTTGATATGCACTGGACCACTTCAATTGAACCAAAATCAGCATGTGTTCAATCAGTTTGATAAGACCGATGCAATGTAATATAACGTGCCTGTATTTTGCTGCAAGAGGGAGTGTACAGTACATGCATCTCACAACACATTTTAAGCAAAGAACAGTATTAGGATTGGTATAAAAAAAAAACATCCAGCGCTAGATCTGTGGTTTAAACCGATAAGACTTTGCTTGATTGCTTTTGAGCAGTGCGCATGAGAGGATGAGCCTAAGATATTGGCATTTTTGAGAGGGCACAAGGAATCACGGAGGTTTTTTTGTTTTACAGTTATCTGACAGTAACTTTTAATTTGTCCACTTCTTTGTGACATAATTGAATCAAATCTAATATCGTGGGAGAAGGAATAATGCGCCTTTTTGTTTTTTTTAAAGCACTATGCTAATGTAAAGAATTCTTTTGAGATTAGTCTTTATTTCTGAAGAGCAAGTTGTAGAATCACCTTGGGCAAAACGTGAAAAGTTTTGAACAAAGCATATACAGTATAGCAGGATCAACTCCATACTTGAATCTCTCTGATAACATGATTAGCTGTGTGGCATAAAGAAATTATACAACCAAACCCGCTGGGACACAAAAAGAACATGGCTTCTTTCCAGATTTCTGTTGATGAAAATGTGCCTTTTATTTGTACAAATGGTATTTTTATTTCTGTTCCTCTCTCCTCAAAGTGCAATAGCTGATCTTCAATGGGGCATGCCTGTTCACTAGAGATTGTGTTTTGCCCTGCTGCGTGTTGCTGCTTGAGACTACCGTTTTCTCTCTCTGTCTTTCTGGGGGGGGGGGGGGGGGGGGGGGGGGGGGGGGGGGGGGGGGGGGGGGGGGGGGGGGGGGGGG